>DWNE01007616.1:0-12106 GCA_018249875.1 Cecropterus toxeus | reverse complement strand
GGCCGCCGGATAGGCCGGATACCGGATAGTTACCGGATATCCGTTTCATCTCTAGTTCTTATATATGTCATTTCTTTAGAACGCGCTGCAGCTTAAACTGCTTCACGAATTGTGACATCAGAAATATCATTGTTATCGTATCATCTTGTAGAGTGACATATTTTAAATTAATTTAAAAAATGGCAAATGTAATATAAGTAGGTAAAGAAGTATCCTATGTGTTAATCTATGTATGTGTTAAATTATAATTAGTAGTTCTTGCGTGAGAATGTAAACACAGAAACATCGTAACAAATTTACGTATTTACTATATAAGTAAGGGGTGTTAACTATTTATAAAATGTATGTTGTGTTGTATATAAGTTCAGAAATAAATGTTTAATCCGCCTAACAAATATTTGCGAAAATTACAATAAAAATCTAAAGACACTAGTATATGTTAAAGTTATTATTGTTATATTTAGCTGACTTTATACGTAGTAAAAAAATGTTAGCTGGTTAGTTGGTTTCACGTAAATCATAATGATTTACTTAATATATTACCTTGTTAATCTTAATATCGTATCACAACATATGCGCGTATTTTTTGTAAAAATCTTATACACGTTTTTATCTTTATAGCGTGGTTTAATTATAATTTTTATAACAGTTAATTAATTTTGTAATTTATACAAATTCTCATTACATATTTAATAAAATTAAGTTAAACTTACAAAATTGTACAAATAATTGTAATACGTAATATATAATGAAAGATTAAGTATAATAAACATTGATCATTTTATTTTTGAAATATTTCCTTGATTTGTAATCAATTCATGTGTTGGTAGATTGATAGCTAACGTTTCTAGCTATGAGGACCAGATTGGAATACCTTGTGTCTTGGGCGAGATAATTATTTTTTTTACTGACACCATGACCATTAAATCATTTTATACTTATTATTAACACAGTTTCAATGCCCCGCTACGACGTGTTGCTACTCCCGAAGACTATGGTCGCCTTATTTATAAGTAAGCCGGCGACCACATTCCATTCCAACGAAACACAATAACTATTTCACGCCAGACATAGGTGTGGTGGTGGTACGTCCCCGATCGAACTACACTGGTTTTACCACCTGGAACAAGGGAACGGAGTCAACGCCTTACGGATTTAAGACCTTCGTACAAAGCATTCATTGATATATTGCTCAGGTAAATGCGAAATGGTCTTCTTTATTTCTAGTTTAGTCGTTTTGCTTAAAATCAGCTTCAATAAAAAATTGCGGGACAATTAACGCTTTCTACACTCATAGCCGCACACTGGTCCGCACAGGCGTGGGTGCCATGGACACACACAAAGACGAATACAGATCCAGACCCATGGTGACCGCTCCACCACGCGGGTCGTCAAACACAGCAATCAGTACAACGTTACCGTGTTATCTTGGTATAACCTTACAAAGATCAATAAAATAAAGTTATACATAACTTCCTCTAAAGTAACTTATTGCTTGCTACAGCAAGCTCATTAGGACTCTGAAGGGTATAAATGTAATTTTATACATACATTAATTGTTAACAGTTAATAACAATTACAGTTTATCACCGTTTAACCGAAATGGATACTCAATAACATTTACATTAAAAACATTCTCATTAAAACCTTTCAACTTCTTGCAAAATATTATTCCTTAATGGGAGACAAATTGACATATTCATATCGAATAAAAAGATTCATGATTAATAGTGTAGTAATTACTTATTTTCTAAATAGGAGTTAATCGGAATACCTTTGCTTCTTTGTTTTACTGGGAAAATATGCGAGCGACGGTAAATAAGCGTCGAAGCTGACATATCAGTAAGCGATTTGTATGACTCTCATAGATTATGCTTCGTATGTTATAAATTTACGTTACATTTTCGGGGAACAAAGTAAAATCTGCGTCATTGTACATTTATCTCATCCTTCTACAATTATCTCTTTTTTAATATAAAAGTAGCAAATAAGCATGTTGTCTGATGGTATGTGGCCATTGCCACCCATGGAATTCTGTAATAAATAAGATAAGTCTTTTCTGAAGTTAGCCACAGATGTGTTTCTACCTTGGAACTAAGTTAGAATGTCACGAATAAGTATGTCTCCTTCGTCCCCCTCCTCCACTATTCAGAGCCGAACACAGAAGAACTACACTGCTGTTATTAGACAGAAATAGTTTGACAGTGATGCTTGAATCGAACCACAAAGAGACCTAACACCTTTAAATACCACCTATTTTTGCGTAGTTTACACCTGATACTAGTATATCAGAGGATATAGATCTTTGTGATTCGACTTTGCAACAACTTTTTCTGCTCAATAACAGTGGTTTAGTGCTGCTACGTTTTGGTCTGAAGGATATGGTAAGGGTTCTTCCTTACCATACTCTTCAGACCCTAGTTCTCTGCCTCACATCTATCACAAGCGTTCTAATTAAGTCCTCGTCCGGAGTGATAGCAACACATCTGTAAGCAATTTCAGGTAAAACTATCTTGTCCGTTGATTAGATAGGTCAGATCGTTGATCGCAAATGTCCATAGACGCCAGTACCACTTATCGTTCCATGGAGAGGGCTTTATTCGGAATTTCGCTACGAGACATGATTCGCAACGATGAAATCCGTAGGCGAACTAAGCTTACCGATATAGCTCTCAAAATTAGCAAGCTGAAGTGGCAATGGGCCGGCCACGCTCGAAGGACAAATAACCGATGGAGAAGATGCCAAGATTGCTAGTTGGTAGAACCAATATAGTTCGACCGGGGAAGTACCACCGCCACACCTATTTCTAGCGTGAACCAGTTCTTGCGTTTCGGTAGAAGAGTGTGGTTGCCGGCTCACTTTTATATGAGGCGACCATCTCAGTCCTCGGGAGTAGCAACGCATCTGTGGTCGACTTCATATAGAACCCCTGTTCTATATGAAAAACTGGTCATCCCTGGCCAAGAGCCTGCTCTGTAAGAGAGTCCTGTACCAAGCATTAGGAATGACATAAGTTGATGATCATATTTTGATTCTATACTAACGATACATAAAGTACTTAATTGTAAGTTGCAGATCCAATACAGCGTAGCGAAGCAACATTGTTGCAAGGATAGTGTATCACATCCTTAATGGCATGCGGTTCGAGTCCAAATTAGGTAGGTATGTAAATTGAGAATTTTGTATAATTATGGTCTCAGATTTTATGTATAAGATGTTCCAATAAAGATTGTATTTAGAAATTGCGACTCTACAATCTAATGTATGACTGAAGAACTTATAATATACAAAATCCTTTGTGGAATAAATTATTTTTGGGGCAAGTTAGAAACATTTGACTGTATGATATTTATGGTTATATTCTTACTTATATAAGCTAAAACAGCAATTATATACAGCATTATCTAAGGTTGCAATTAGTTGTAATAAATTAGTTAGCAAATATTGAATCTCATGAGTCCTTGTTGGTAAATTACGTATTTCATCATTTCGTTATATCTGTTTTAAGCTTCGTTTTATTATATAATTTTATTAAATATTGTATATGCGAAAATTTTTGAGGCTAAACGCTTTAAACACTTTCTACACTCATAGCCCCGCATTAGGATTTTCTCCTGTGTCGTGGGTGCCATAGACACACAAAGACGAATACACAAACATCCAGACCCAGAACAGAAATCTTAACTCATCATTTACATTTGTGTCTGGACGGTAATTGAACCCGGGACCCACTGCGTGTCAGACCGGTAAGGTACCGCTTGGCCACGCGGGACGTCACGAGTATATGGGTTACCCGTTCACACGGAATCGGCTGAAAGAATTTGAGTAAAATGAACTTGATGGATAGTTTGTAACACATAGACACTGTTTATTGTTGTAAGTGGATTATACAAACCACGCCGCAGGCAAGGCAATAGTTAATTTACTATATTCATCAATGACGACATATAATAATAATTTTTTTTTATTGTACTCATCACAAAATTATGTTATACAGTTTACAACATTATGACATACACACACAACCGTATTATTTGGTAAACCGTATTATTTGGATGCTGGAATCCGTACTAGGACAGCCTGTATCACAGATCTCCAGGCCCTCACCCCAGAGGAGACATAAGGACTAAAAAGATAATTTCAGAATTAAAATATAATATGCATGCTTCTCTACAACACAGTGTGTTTTAGCTACATGTTCAATGTGATCTTCAAACAAATCATTCCTTTTGATATCTACATTACAATGAAGTCATTTCCCTTGAACTTGACAAATCAAACTAAAGCTTAGGCCTAACAGCAGATTCTCAGTACCTAAGTACAAAATATCCGTGTTTACTAGAAACGGGAGTTAGGGCCCGATGTTTAGTCTAGTCTGCTAGACAGGAAGCTACTGAAATAGGATATTGTTTGTACCGTACCGCCATTGTCTGCGCGCTATCGTTGATGGCAGGCTTGTGACATGGCGTTGACGTATCATATTGTCGTATATTATCGTTGGATTTGAGTATTTTTTCATAAGACTGTAGTAGCAAACGAGCATGCAATCCACCTGATGGTAAGCGGTTTCTGCCGCCCATGGACATATGTAAACAACTTCATATAGAAATATGAAGTCTATCACAGATGCGTTGTTACTCCCGAGGACTGACATGGTCGCCTCATTTATAGGTCAGCCGGCAACCACACCCTTGCAACGAAACACAAAAAGCTGCTTCATGCTAGAAAAAGGGTGTGGTGGTGGCAGCACCCTGGTCGAACTACACTGGTTCTACTACACGATACCAAACGATAAGGCAGACGGACTACCTGATGGAAAGTAGTCACCATCGCCTATGGACATTTGCAATACCACTGACATGAAATACTGCATGTTTCAGTTGTCAACCTATTATTGTCCTACTGCTTGTTCAGATCAAATTAAAGAGTTTTAGGCCATTGGCCATCGAGCAGGTCAAGTGCGAATTGGTAGACTTCATACACGTTTAAGAACGTATTTTTTCAGTGAGTTTCAGGTGTGCAGGTTTCCTTACAATGCTCTCCTTCACCGTTAAGCAATATTATTTTTAGCAGATTTTCAGGATTTTGATACCCGATATATAAAGCCTATGTGACTCTGTAAGCTAAGAGGATTCTAATGAGATCAATTTAATCATTGATATAATAAGAATATCATATGTCACAATCCGTCAAGTCCTTTGAGCTGTAGCGCGAAGCAAAGAAATGAACATACATAGGCTGGAAAAACATTACCCTTCTTCTGACGCAATCGGGTAAACATATAGCCGAATTGAGAATATTCCCCTTTTTGGAATTGGTTAAAAATCATATAACATGACAAGTTCATTTTTTTTCTGAAAGATATAAACGGACCTAATTGCCCACAAAACGAACGTTACCGAAGCAGGATCTAGTTGCTGGTCCGTAGTTTATATATAAATCCACAAGTTTTTATGTGGGCCAGATCGCGCAAAATGTAAACAATTGGGTCAACGTATTGTGAGCCGCGAATTCCGCGAATCATACGCAACTAGAACTAATTACACGAAAACAGAGTGGTTTTGGTGATGTGGTACTGATGACGTTTACCGGTTTCAAGATTCAGACTTAAGCATCTTACTTCATTAGAGCATTTATTACTTACACCTAGTAACATATTGTCATAATAGAAAAAAAAAATACTCTCTCCCCCTCCCTTTTTTCTCATTTCCAGGCGCTATTATTAAAAATTATATAGCCTATGACACTAAGCAAACTGAGAAGATTCTAATGATATGTCATACATTACAATCCGTCAAGCCGTTTGGGCTGTAGCGCGTGCCAAAGAAATGGGCATACATACATACAAACATACGCTTGAAAAACATTACGCTCCTTCTGACGCAGTCGGGTATAATCAAGACAGTGAAAACCCAATCTGAAACACTGAATTTCTTGCTGTATTCTGGTTTGGTTCCAGTAGTAGTAACAATATGAGATAAATATGAATGAACTAAAGTTTAATTTATATCGTTTCTGTATACCTGCAAAGTTAATTTATTATTTATCAAAAATAATTAAGGCATCTCAAATGAATTTATATAATTTCATTTAGGCCCGTATCTTCTATCAGTGGTCAAAGTATGATCAGTGATTTATATTTGACTAAGAACCTTTAAAAAACTTTTATTTGGCACTTATATATCATAATAATAGTTAATTTCGAATAATGGACAGCCAATTCTTTCTTCTTACAGATGTGTACTTTGTGCAGCTTTGAACAGTTGTCCCTCATTCTTTGGCACTGTGATATCGTTTGTCACTTTATACAAATAACTATTATAAAATATTTCAAATTAAAAATATATAAAACAAAAAAGTTTTATCATACTGCCGTTTTATGATCAATTTTATATTTGTCGTAGACTCACTAAAAAATGAGCTTACGCGTCATTAAACATTGTGCCACTGCCAACGTTTCGTAAACGTGAATAAAAATGCAATAAAACAAAAAAAAACATTTTCATATTATAGTGCATCTAGGTCACACCTTAATTTCCATTTGAAAAAGAATAACATATGGGACATTATTTTCCTATTCATACTTGAAAGATCTAGTTAGACCATTTTTTATTATGAAATATATGAGTTCCCCTGCTTTAAATGTCAAATCTAAATAATTTCGACCAACTTAAACTGACGATCTAAAAAAAAAACTAAAAATTATAAAAGAATACAACAAAGGATTGGAATTTCGCTGAGTTAAGCTCACATCCACATATAATTTAACAATTAGTTAAATTTTATCACTTAAAAATTGAGTTTCCCCAATGGAAATGAGAAAACAGACTTTTCTACTTTAATGGACCGTTTATCTAATACGCGTTCGGTTTGTTTATTTGCTTGTTACAAGGAACGATGGCGCCGGGCCGCCGCGTACCCACTTCCCAGAATATAATACACCTATATGGTATATACATGTTTGTATATAATACTGTACTACTAGAACTCTTTGTAGTTTGACTGCGTAGGCACCTACGAACTGCTGTGTTCTGATTTAAAGCGCTGTATGTAACACATTTATATAAGGCCTTGCAAGGTCTGTAGGGTAAAATTCAGTCATGACCAACTTCAGATACTAAATCTATTTTGCTTAATTAATACATATACAGAATAGATTGACTACTTAATTTGAAGCGGATACTAACAAGCATGTTTGGGTAAAACTTTTCTTGCCATTTTCAGTCTGAATAGATAATTTGTACTTACCATCTCCAATTATTGTTTTAAGAGAGTCAATTATAAAAAAAAATCTCCATTTGGAGAGTTTCGGCAGTTTCACTTTCACCAATTATAACTTATTAGATTAGATTATTTCCATCCACTTACTTTGGTAATAAGTGTGGCATTACCATTATCTATGTGTCAAATCTCAGTCACCGGTAAGTATTATGCGTCAAAGTGAAACAAATATACATCCTGACAAACTTACGTCTCTCGTTTACATTATTAGTGAAATTATAAAATAAATAATTATGTGGTGTAGTAATGATGTAGTTTCAAGTAGGTAGTTTTAGCTCCAAAATATAGCTCTATCATTATTTGTTAAATAAGAAAATAATATCGACAGAAAACTTACTAAATGTATAGTCTCTTGTTTCACTCCTCGCGAAGTAGTGAATTGAATGAATAATATTGATTAGTTTGGTAAATTATTTCAAAGACCGTATAAGTTACGTTTATCCGTCCAGCCCTTTAAGGATCTCTGCTATTCCTCGGCCTCCTACGTCACCGTGCCTAACTTAAGTGTTAGTTACAGCGGTGGGTGTTGACGTTATACTATTACTGCCCTTCTCCTTGATTTTAGTCGCCATTGCCGACATCCACAGAAAGAGAAAGAGTGGTGCTTCAAAACCAAGAGCGGCACGCGGCACAAGAGTTTATTTCAAAGATTCTAGCTGTACTAAATCTGTCCTACCAAGGTAAACCAATTTTACAGTTTCGTCGTAATTCTTGTAGGTTAGCTATATGTAAAATTATTCGTTATTGAAATCCAGTGCATATTAACATATTAGTGCATAGTCATATGTCACGCTTGTAAGGCAAATGCCCAACACAGTCTATATACAGAAAATAATAAATATGTAACTGGCTTAATAATACAAATTGCTGCTAAACTTGCTCTGTGACTACGTAAACTATGGCTTTATCCATATTCAATTTATCTATCTATAAATATGTATATAGCGTAGTAGTAATAATTTTTCACGAGCTTTTTCGTGCGGCTTCACCCGCTTGAGTCATGTACCACGATAAATAGTATCCTCTGTATTATTTAAAGCCATAAACCATCTTTGTGCCAAAAATCATCCAAATCAGTAGTTATATGACAGGTACCAGGAGGTGTTGGTCTAATGCCATCATCTCTTCTCTTCTCGTTGTTTTCATGGAAGATAACAAAGTGACAAAATCCATGTAACAAACAGGACAGCAGTGTTTTCCTGTGCATCATCAACAATCCCTGCGGTATCTAACATGCATCTCAAGCGCGATGAATATTGGCAAATAACCCATTAGAGGAGGGTTCTACCCTAAAAACTTGCTCATATAATTCGTTCAGTCTTGGGACTGGCCATCCTGTCAGTTTTTGGATCAACCTCTTTTATCCTTAGAACTTCTGGAACTGTACTATATCTTAGTAACTCGTTGTATCATTCGCCTTTATAAGTAATCATAGTAGTTTGTTTGTGTTCTTAAGTTCATCGTTAACGTAGTCATCTGTTTCATCGCAAAAGGATATCTCAAATCGGATGCACTTTACTAAACAATATATTTTACGTCAATATTACCGCCCTTTTATATTTATCTGTGATATTTATGGTATTTAATTATTGCTGTCTAGGGCCATAATAAATACACCTAACCATAAGAACGCGAACAATGAATGAATGCTACTTCGCAACAACTTGCAGAACAAGAGACAGAAAAATATAAGAGTTTCTTTCGTTAATAAGAGTATTGTCATGAAGAGTATTGTGATGATGGCAGCAATAGGTGTAGCAGTGGTGCCTCTGGGGTCGAACCTCAAACTAATTTACAAAGGTTTGTGAGCCTTTTGGCTTTCGAATGACCTCGAAGTAGCCTTCACTGAACTAACACCATAACCAACAATACCGCAATACATCACATAAAATAATCTCCCATTATCCCCCATTATCACGTCGCTTTGATGCCAATTCTACACAACTGCTTAAATAATACACGTTCTCTAAAGATATTTATTTTACCTGACCTCCTCGTCTGACATAAATATTTTTTTTATTAGATTGAAGTATGCAGTCAACTTGATGGTAAGTGGTTACTGCCGGCCATAGACATATGTAACTTCATATGGAACCGGGTTTTTTATCTGAAGTCGATCATAGAAGCGTTGCTACTCCTAAGAGCTGAGATGGTCGCCTCATATATAAGTGAACCGGCAACCACACCGTTCCAACGAAACGCAAGGATTGCTTCACGCTGGAAATAGGTGTGGCGGTGGTACCTCCTCGGTCGAACTACACTGGTTCTGCCACCTGGCAAATTACATTGGTACCTTAGTTGCAACCACTGACCATACACTGTTCGAATTTCTGTAGTTCTTCATGATACTACTTTGTAACTCAAGTATCTCTAGTCTCTAGGAGATCAATCACACAAAGTTCTCTGTTCCTAAAAATAAAATTAGAACAGTTTACATTCGTTCCTCCATTGTACCACATCCTCCTATCATAAGACAGAAATAAATGATATACCACGGTAGCCAAACCACGAAAAGCTATACCAACTTTTATTGTTTACCTACTTTTTCATATTGAAGAAGTAGCAAATGAATATTTAAAGGAATGTAACCACTGACGCGCCTGGGTTAGTGAAATTAACTCCAGGCAAGAATCCTACCCTAAAGTTGACAAAGGATGCATTGCTTCCCTTACGGACTAAGTAGAAATGCCTTAATGAGACTTCCGTGCCGTATGGTAAGGGAAACTTATATGTCTGAAGTGGAGACTTATCTTACTAAGCAATACAGTAGTGCTTAATATTATTCCTATAAGGCAGAAATAGGTGTGGCGTTGGTGCCTCCGTGATTTTGACTACCTACTGCTGCATCACCTCAATTTTGCTAGTAATGACTTAGGTTTGGGTTTACAGATCTTTATTTCTCATAAGACTGTTACATCACTTAAAATGAGAAACTTAAAAATAATTATAATTATTATTTGTGTCCGGTATGCCTGTGTGTGTATGTGTGTGTGTGCGCGTGCGTGCGTGTGTGTGTGCGTGCGTGCGTTTGTGCCTACGTGTGTGTGTGTACGTGCGTACGTGCGAGTGTAGAGTATGTGTGTACTTAATGTGTATATGAGTATGTGTATTCGACGTTGATACTATATCGATTATTTTGAGATATGTTCTTTCAGATATGTGACTTACTGAAGATAGCTTCCAAACCGAGGTATATATCGAGGAAAATATATCCCAAACTCCAGTACATATCAGCGTAGATACCACTAATAACAAGCAAAGTAACAAGCTACTAAAAATACACAGAAAACATACTAGCGCGGTCCGCGAGAGATCTATTATTAAAACCAACAACTCATTGGCTGAACTCATGAGTAACAGGGCTATTGTTAAACGCTGTCAAAGTGCATCAAACGGACGCTCAATTCAGTAAAAGTGTTTTTACTGTTTTTTTAGATCTATCTTAATTGGTTACGTCTTATGAAGTCATACCTACATGAATTTTGGATAGGCTATTAGGATAACTTATAAGTTTTTTTAGCTTTATCAATATATCTTATTAATGTTTCTTGCCGCTGAATTTCTGTTAGTTGAGGTTACGTTTCCATCTGGTTGTAGGGTAAGAAAAAATAATTGTCAATGACAACTTGTAAGCCTCCGTAGGCCTATGCATTTTATTTATTTCCATGCCATTTTTTTTCTTATAATATTAATATCATATCTTTTTCTTGAAGCTTTTGTTTCAAGGATGTAACAAGACTTCACTGCATTAATTTCATTTCATTTCCGCAAGATTAGTCTTTAAACTTTAAAATTTAATACACATTGTCTACGCCACTTCTTTCAGACAAATAAATTACCTACAAAAAACAAGACAGTGGTACTCCGGAAGCGCCGACAGAAGTGAAAACATGATCTTTGATTACCTTTGTATTTTTTGAATCGGCACTCATTATATGTTTTTTTATAATTTACTGTACACACAGAAATATATGAACATACTTATATACAGTGTCGATTTCGAAAAAATGTCCAAGGGCCTAGAAAAGTTTTCACCTCAAAAACTAGGTAATAATGACTTTAACTTAAAACAATATTTCGATCCGTTTCCAAAACGACGAACAAGCCAATAAGACTATTAAATAATTGTAACAATTACTAAGCCGCTTCCCTACTTAGTTCCACGTTTAAATACAAACATTATTCGCACAGTTCGTCACTAGTTCGATAAACGGCAAAAAGTGATGCGCCACGCTTCGTTGCATCGACTATCGATTTCGTTCTCATAGTCGTTGCGAATTGAAAAAGTATTCAGAAAAAACACCGTCTGACCCGGGTCTGTGAACTTAGTTGAAATTCACTTGACTACAAGAATACAGTAAGATATAAATTGATTTATTTCAGAGTAGAAGAGTTTACAGTTCACTTCATTCAATCGACGTAAGTTCAAGTACTGGAAAACGCTGATGATTACATGATTTTGACGTCTTACGTATTCAAAATCTGCTAAATATGAATAGTAACAAGATAAGAAATAATATAAAATATAAGAAGCAGAAATAAGAAGATAGAAATTAGATAAAAGATGGAGGTTCGAAAAACAAACTGCTTCTTCTTTTTTCCGTCTACTTAGCACTCTTATCTTATTGTGTAATGTGTTTAACATAAGAACTTACGAGTTCATAACGTTCTCAACTATCCGTTTACGTTTTAGGCTATTACACGTATATATATTTGTTTTAGGCCATACTTGCGATATATTGCCAGTTGGTAGAACCAATGTAGTTCGACCGGGGAAGTACCACCGCAACACCTATTTCTAGCGTGAAGCAGTTCTTGCGTTTC
>DWNE01007615.1:0-12107 GCA_018249875.1 Cecropterus toxeus | reverse complement strand
CCATGGGCGGCAGTAACCACTTACCATCAGGTGGGCTGATTGCTCGTTTGCTATTTCATATTTATAAAAAAAAATACAAAAATTGTAACATGTGACGTAAACAGATGATTATATAGTTACATACATTATTATAAGCTTAATATGGTAAAGTTATCTTTTTTACTACATAGTATATGTCAACGCTTCTTTGAACCCGAGTTCTTTCCTAGTTCGCTGGCTGCCTTCGTTTGAGCCACCAAAATGCGCTGGCCCAACAAATTGCGTTATATCTAAATTAGATTCGGCCGCGGATCCCTCGGGATCTTGTAATCTGCACAAAGCCAAGTCCTGGATAAGTGGAATCTATACGCTTTGCCAAACTCAACGTTCGTTAAAAAGGTTAAATTTGGTCCCGATTTTGTGGACATTGCAAAGTTTTTGGGGTCTAAAGCGGAGACTTGTCTTCTATTATCATTTATTGGTACAAAGGACTGATTCTTAAAGTTGGCACTATCGTCACTAATTTGTTGGTATCAGTAGTATTTTATACTAAGTTTTGGTAATATAATATAAAATCGACTTTCTTTATATTAGAGCATACATACATCAAGCTGTATATTCCCGAATAAAAAAATAATTAATAGACATAGCAATCTTATAACTTTGAATACTGTATTAATTATGCTTTTATTTATACTAACCGTATTAAAAATAACATGCGTCTGGAATTGGAGCCTTCAATCAGCCTGGCTGCCTGAATTTTATTTCTTTTAGCTGATTTTCTTATCGTTCAGTTTTCCGTTGTCATAAGTGTAATCACATGTGTGCATTGTTTTAAGTTAATGTGTTACAGAACAAGTCAATTTCGTTTTCTTGTCGTATAATAGTTTGTATTCGGCGTACATTCGGGGAGTATTTGACGATGTTTTGTGCTAGACCAAGGAATGTGAAAAGGTTTGCATAGGAGTGGGTACCGAAATGGGAGAGTGACTTGACCTTCAATCAATAGACTGAGTGACAATGACAAAGAAAAAGAATTAAACGTACTTTTGATAGTGTAGAGATTTTAAAGAAATAGATACTAAATATTACCTCAATATACAAACTATGATATGATTATGTTAATAAATTAAATAAAATTAAGTACTTTCGGTATTATTAAATTAAAAAACTGCTTTCCTGAAGTCCTCTAAACAAGCGGAACTTTTTTTATGATCTGAATGGATATCATGGATAATATTAAAAAATCATACTATACTATTCTATACCATAGGTACTACATAATACTATACTATAAAGACGTAACTTTGTGAATGTATCGTTGTTACTCTTTCATGTAATTATGATAGATCCAATTTGTTTGAAATTTTACGCACTTACAGTTAAGACCCGGATACATAGGATAGTCGTCAGTGATAAGTGACAGAAGCAGGTCCGTGGGAAAAAGCTAGTGTAACATACATTAATCTTTGTCATAGCATTAAGAATGTTGAATACCACGGTACAACATACCTAATGTGGCAATCATCTTGAAACAAGCTTTCACGCAGAAATCTCGCTTAAATTTAATTAAACACAAACCAAAATAGATGTAGTCAAAACCTAAGTACACATTAATATGTATTACCTTTAGGTGTTCGTTCTACTGTTGGTAGGAAGCGGTTTATTTTACAGGAGTATGTATCGGAATGGAATAATAGAGCAGTGATAGCCTATTGGTTTAAACTCGGCCTTTCAATCGTGGGTCCGACGTTCGAATCCCAGGCCAAACCACAGATTTTTCTAAAATGATGTGCATATTAGAAATTAATTATCACTGCTTTACGGTAAAGGAAAACATTGTTGGGACACCTGCACACCTGAGAATTCTCTAAAAAAATGAGTTTTCAAAAATGTGTGAAGTCTACTAATTCGCACTCGGCCAGTGCGATTGACTATGTACTAAAACACTCTCATTTAGAGAGAAAATCCGTGTCCAGCAGTGGGACAATAATGGGTTGATGATGATGTATCGGAATAGAAAGCAGATGCACCTATGGAAACAGTCAAAGTAAACTATGTTGATGTTGATAACTATTAGACGATCATATCGGAACCATAGTTCGAACCATAGAAATCTTAATTGAAATAAATGCGTATAATCTTTTGTAAGTCCAAATAGAGTCAACCCATCTATGGTAGGAAGAACCCTTGTTTATATGGAGCTGGTGACAAATAACCATGAGAGGCTATTGTTGTTGTCTGCTTGAAGTAGACAACTTATGAAAAATATTGCTGGGCGTTGGGTACCTCAATCGTATAAAAAAGTAACTTCAAAATAAATATAGTTAAAAATAAAATGGTCACTTGATAAATATTTTCAAAAGTAGGGCTTAATTGATCGTTAGTTTAAAATACGGTATAAGAAATAGGTGACGCCGGTGGTAAGAAAATGTTAAGTAATTTAGATTGCTGGAAAGAGCTTTGTCAAGCAGTGAACTTTAAGTTTAGTGTAGGATTGATACCTAGAAGGTAGGATTGATACCTAGAAGGTATCAATCCTACACTAGATACTATACTATTAAGTGCATTGATACCTAGAAGGTATCAATGCACTTAATAAATACTATTCATTGGTACTGTTTTAGTTATTGGAGTTGAATTAAATCAATCAGCTATTTCCGCGGTCGGATGTTGGATGGGTGATCAAAATTTATCAAAACTTCTTGCGCGCTTCTGCTTCCAAGCTCTTCCAAGCATTTGTAAAGGGAATTCATTGGGATTGTTTTAGTAATTGAAATTAATTTATATCAAGTAACCATGGCCGCGGTCGAATGTAAGATGGGTGACCAAAATTTGTCAAAATTTCTTGCGCGTTTCTATGCTTCCGAGCTATTTTTAAAGGTAAACAATAGCTTATCGGACGCCTATACGACAGGCACCCAACAGCTGAAATGTTACGTCTTAGGAATTACGAGAGCTGTGCAGTAATAAATGTACTAGCTTTGTTTCCAGCTCTGTGTGGATTTGGGAGTTGCTTCTTTACAGTTGCAGCTTAGGATGAAATATTGTTGTTACAAACTACTTCTGATTCTTTTAAATTTTTAAAGTAATGCTTTACTGTTTCAGTAATATGGTAGTAGGAAGTAATAGTTAGGGATGTGAAAAAATAATCGTTTATTTAGTAAATCGATTTATTTACCATAAATAATCGATTTATATTATCGATTTTTTAATAATTTAAAAGATTATTTATTTCGTAGTTTCACATACTTTCGATATTTTAACAGCAGCTCTATAATATAATTACTTTCAACGCTTTCTAGTGTCAGCTATTATCTGTGGAATTTTGCATAAAAAATTTCAATTAAATGAACAAAAAGTATTTAGGGACTAACTTTACAATAAAAAACAGTAAAAATCGATTTAAAAAAATCTATTATTTTTTGTAAAAAAATGACTTTTGGAAAATCGATTGTTTGATTAAAATATAAAATCGATTAATATGAAAATCGATTTTTGCTCAGCCAAGTCACATCCCTAGTCATAGAAGCAGTACTAGTAGTAGAAGGTGCCACCGCTCAAGCGTAAAGTAATTCGTAAAGTAACAAATTTGAGCCCTAAAGTGTTTGTTTAATTACATGCCAGTTAGTGACATCTATTGAGCCCCGGTGATTTAATTACGGTTGATCGTTAACATTTTAATTACGATTGTCACCGTGGCGCTAATGTTTTGAACATAAAATATTTTGATCATTAATTTTTTTTAAGGTTGTGGTTGCCAGTTTGCTTTCATGTGAGGAAAAAATGACCATAACCGACAGTGGCTACTTAGCGTTAGGTGGAATTGCATGAAAAACACTGCCTTATACAGACATCTGTAACCGAAACTTTTATTTTTGTTTAAATGGTAATACTTAAAATAATACATTAAAATACAAACTTAATTAAACAAACAAAAGCGCAGTAACTTTGGCCTTGATTGTGTCGAGTACGTTATACTTTTCCCCCATGCTATGTAACATATAGACCAAAAAAATTTTGCTGTCGTAAAAAAAGTTTCACTTTGGATATAATGCAATACTTCTAAGAAGAATTCCGAATAGCAAACATAAAGTCGGGAAAATATATAGGCGAAATTAATAACTGCTAAAAAGAAAATAATTGTTGATAATCCATTCTAAGGGAATTATCCAGACGTAAGTTTGTATTACAGTCTGCGCGTACGAAGCCGCGGGCATCAACTAGTGAGGTATAATTAGACAGAATCTACGAGTGTTTATGTTACCAACTTGATTCCAACTTAACATACCAAGTTGCCACAAATTGAATGTAACAATTCATTAAGTAAACAATTCATCTTACGTAAATAACTGAATCACAGTAGCTTCAAACGATTCCTGGAATAATTTCGTCAGTTCTCTAGATAAGAACAAGTTTCCGAGAAATCTTCGTTATTTAGTTTACATTACGTTTGATTTATGTATTGCTTTGTGTACAGAATTTTGATAAGGAACAATATTTTGGTAACTTATACATGTTAACTTTGTATACCAGCTTTTGATATTGTATAGACTTGTAAGCTCGAAATTGTATTCAAATACAATTAGTAAGCAGCGTGAGTCAATCCTTGATTAGATTGAGTGTGTGTATGTGTTTGTGTGCGCGTGCGTGCGTGTGTTTGTGTGTGTGTGTGTGTGTGCGTGCGCGCGTGCGTGCATGCGTGTGTATGTGTAAGTGTGTCTGTTTGTATTTCATATATCTGTAGCATCTACTGTGCATACTTTATGAGTGGTATAGGACCTATTACTGGACCATCAATTGACAATTATTTTAATGATTGTAAATATAGTTCACGTACACATATTATTTCTCACATTCAAACAGTACTTTCTGGAGCTTAGAAGTTGCCAATACGTCGGCTAATCTTTTGTAAGTGATTGAAATTCCTCAAAATTGCATGTTTTGATGTAACTCGGATAAGCTAACCCGGTACAAATCTGTAATGTTATCAATTAAATTTACTATTAGCCGGCTATTTGCATGTTTCTAGTTTCACCGTTCCCTTACCTTCCACGAAAGGGGGGGGTGGAGTCAATTTAACATGTGTATGTTTGTGTATTGTAGTGTAGTGCGGATGAATGGACGGAAATAATGTCTGTATGTTTGAAGTTTTGTGAGTGTAAAGTATAACTACAGTGTCTACAATTAATGTTTTTTTATACCGTTTTAATTGTATTAAAATAAGAAATAAAACTATATATAACGATAAGATCAATTTTTTTTATGTAACTGTGTTTAGCGAGTATAAACGTACCTTTATTTTTTACTTTTTCAGAGATTACATAATTCGGATGTTTCTAATTTTCCATTGATGTTTTATAAAACGAAGATTAACATCAAATTTAACAGCATTCAAAGCCACGCAATCTGAATATGTCACAGGGTTGTCACCACAGCCATCCATTAAGCTAATAAGGAAAATATCTCCATACTGTGTCACGGCACAACCGTCCTAATATAATTTGAACCGCATGGCAAAGCGTGATGTAACAAAACACATAAATTGGGAGCCTTACGTCTAAACAAGAAGGCAATTTAGTATTCCGACATCAAATTAAACACATTCCGAGATAGCCAATTTATTAAGAGCTCCGATTTGAAATCCTTATCTACGTAACTGTAGGGTAGATAAATATCTTATGATTTCGTCCATCAAAATTATAATTTCTCCAAAAGAGATTATACGAGAAGATAACTGTTTTTAAGTAAATAATTCAAACAAATTTTCGTTTTAAAAGTAGCATGTGTAAGAAGTTCTATATTAAATTTTAAATGTGTTGTTTATGGATTCATCTTTCTGCGTGTAGGTACATAGCATACTGGAGAAAAACTTTGTGTGTTAGGTACTATGAGTATTTAATGTGTTATTCTATATCAGTGATACTCATTTTCTTAATGACTAAGTATTTTGTATCAATAAGAAAACAGTAGAGATAACATTTTGAGAAATTTGTCTACGAAAGTCCACTGAGGACCAAATGGAAACGCCTCGGTTAGGCATATCTCTCATACCCCATACCCTTCAGATTAGAACACAGCAATGCACAACACTACTGTTATTGGCAAGAAAAGGTGTAAAATTTTGGAAAAAGGGTTCTATGGCCAAAAATACTTTGAGAATCTCTGCTCTATGTTTATCATTTTTTTTATCACATAGAAGCAGCAAAAGAACATGTAGTCCACCTGATGCTAATTAGTTACTGCCGTCCATATATGTGAGCAATATCAAATAGAACAGGAAACTCATATAAGAGCACCTTTACCGCAAGAACTTCACGCTAGAAAACTGCTTCACGCTAGAAGTAGGCGTGGCGGTGGTACCTCTCCTCGCTTTCTACACTCATAGCCCCACACTAAGATTTTCTCCTGTATCGTGGGTGCCATGGACACACAAAGACGAATACACAAACACCCAGACCCAGGACATAAATCTAAACTCATAATTCAGATAGATGCCTGTCTTGCCGGGGATCGAACCCGGGACCCACTGCGTGTTAGATCAGTATGGTAACCGCTTGGCCACGCGGGTCGTCTACCATTATAATAATAGTTTTATTTTAGATTATCTCTGGTACAAGTTAGTCTGTAATAATTACCATTACCAACCTTCACAGATCTCTGAGGGCGAAGAAGGATCAATGTTACTGGACGCCCTCCCTACAATTAGGCACGAAACTCTTTAGGTATATTAAATTATCGTTTATTCAAACCCCGTAAAGTAACGCCCTTAAATAAGGTAATTTCGCTTGGATTTATTAAATTTGAAACGTAATTCAAAATGAATTAATGTTTATCCTATCTTTGGCAGAGCTCAAATTAAGTTTTGGTTTTGTATGTTACGTTTTACGTTATACGAATCAAATACAATATGAAATTCTGGTATTTGTTTAAGTTTATGTTGAATGTTTTTGGATGTGTATGGATGAAATGGTAAATAAATGGTTTTAAAAGGTCCACGCTCCACGGCTCGACGTAACTTGAAGTGATTCTTAAGTTAAGTTAAGGTGGAAGGAGAAGGATTAGGGATGTGAAAAAATTATCGTTTATTTAATATATCGATTATTTTTTTAGAATAATCGATTTTTATAAATCGATTTGTTGACCATAAATAATCGATTTTAAATTAATCGGTTTTCTATTTATACTTTCGATTTTTTGCCATAGCTTTGAATTATTAAGAAGATTATTTATTTCGTAGATTTACGTACTTTGGGTATTTTAACAGAAGCTCTATAATAGAATTACTTGCAACGCTATCTAGTGCCTATTACTTGTGGAGTTTTACATAAAAAATGTTAACTAAATGAACAAAAAGTATTTGGGGGCTAACTTTATAATAAAAAAACGATTAAAAAAAACTACTATTTTTTTGTAAAGACATCA
Organism: Cecropterus toxeus; assembly: GCA_018249875.1. NCBI lineage: Eukaryota > Metazoa > Arthropoda > Insecta > Lepidoptera > Hesperiidae > Cecropterus > Cecropterus toxeus. The sequence goes on along the minus strand of DWNE01007615.1, from coordinate 4,703 downwards.
ACTTTTGGAAAATCGATTGTTTGATTAAAATATAAATTATAAATATTCGATTAATATGGAGATCGATTTTTGCCCTGCCTAGTCACATCCCTAGCGAGGATGCTGGCTGACAACATATGACAATGTTAGTCTTCAGAAGTGACGACGCATCTGTTACCAGCTTCACATACGAGCAGAATCTTTATTCTACATGAAGTTAGTGACAGAAACTTGGGCGGCAGTGACCACCTACCATCGGCTAGATATCAATCTCCTTTGCTACTTGTATGACGAAATTTGTTTATATATTTTTAATAAATCCATTACTAAGTTAAGCATCTTCATCACCATAAATAAGGAAAGTCTGGTCATAAAACATGATACTTGGATTGGTAAAAGTATGTATGAATTAGAGTCCAATCCGTGACAGATGTTATGAAACTTCATAAAGCCACCGACAACCGAGACAATATATGATTTTAAACTAATATTATCGCTGTACATTTTCATACGTAACGGATACTCACGATATGCGGCTTTTTATTTATTTTTGTCCAGTATTCCGATCCAATTACATGGATCGTGGTCACTGCGTCACTCAATCAGTTTTGTATGACCAAAAACCGCATATCACGAGTTGTATATTAAAGACTTGGGCGATATCGATCCAATTACATGGATCGTGGTCGCTGCGTCACCATTGTCAGTTTCGTATGACCAAAACACATATCGTAAGTACCCGTTTCAGATTAAAATGAACCGAGACGATGATGAAACGTGCTCTTTGAGGAAAATAGCGCGCGTATTTAACTACTAATGGTCCCCCATCCAATTTGCACCCGCGCGCAACGTTCCTGTCGTACTAGATCGATTACAATTTACATGAGTAAGAGGTTATACAAAATTTTAAGTAATTTAACTAGTGGTAAATGAATTTCTTTGATGGCAACGGATGTGAAATTTTCCTTTGAAGGATCTGTTTAAATGAATGCGGTCGACGTCGTCTCCGCCTGAAATTCAGTACTGATTTTAATTTGCGAAGCGCGGTGTACTCACGTACGTGGAATTAAATTCAAGCTTAAGGCACTGGTCTTACTATGAAGTGTCAAGCGATATACTGCTCTAAGGCGAAGTTGCATTAGCCTAAACAGTAGTTTTAATTAATATCATCAATACTCAATTTTTTTTGTAATGAAAGACTATCTTATAATCACGACTTATCTATCGACTATATTATAATCTCCGCTTGCTTCAGTCACGTTTACCACGATAATAAGAATGGCGCCTGGAAATAGAGGAATAAAGGGTATGAAATTAAAGCTAGTAAATAGACCTATCTAAAAATATATACTTTGTAATACTTTTACTTGACTATTTTGACAAAAACTCATATAAGCGTTAAATTAAATATATATCATTATGAACAAAAATCGTTTTAAGCAGTCGGGTTTTTTGTTTAAATGTTTTAACGATGTTACTAGTACATGAAGTTGCTTAAAGATGACCAATGCCGGCAGTAGCCACTTACTATAAGGATGCTCGCTTGTTACTTTAACCTTATATAAAAAAGATGCGATAAAATTAAACATATAATACCACAAATACCACGACCAACAGGCTAATCTTACTCATTTTTTATAAGTGGTTTAACGAGAATATTGCATTGTGTTTTACTTGGGTGTTCCATAATATGCAAGATCGCAAGCGTAATTAAATTAAACTACTAACATTTCTAAATAAATAAAACAAAAGACCTGACTGCTTAAAACTAACTTTTCGTTCATATAAATTTTTATTTAATTTTGATAAACTTTTATTTAATTCAGGTCTTCTAAGTCATTATCGTTTTACGTCAGGCAAGTCCTACAACCAAACTGAATAGTTTTAAACGTTTACTTGAAACTTAATTTCGATGAGTTGATGTTATTGATTTAATTTTATTGTACATTTTAAACAATTAATTAATAAATCCTTGAAAATAACTACGCAATCGCAATAATTTCAGTAAAACAGCGAAATACAATGATTCCACTGATTAATGTATTCACTTTTACGCCGTCCGAAATAAATAATGAACATCATAAATCTGCTCTGATTCCGAGTATTACACGCCATGCTAAATATATGCAAATCAACGCGGGAACAAGAGTCGAAAATGAGAATTAATAAAACGAATATTGCATCCAGATGTCCTTTTTCCGAGTGCTCCAAAAGAAAAGTAATATATTTCAGCAGCTTGCTTATAAATATTAGAAACTAGCTTTTGCCCGCGACTTCGTACATGCAGACTGTACCGGTACATATATGTATAACTCCTAGGAGTGGAATATCATTAAATATTTTCTTTAACGGTCAACACCATAAAACTTATTTTCCAAAATTCATGGTTCCATAGTAGCCATAGTAAACGAAAGTTGGGGGGAGGGGGAAGGAATAATCAGAAAAGTAAAGAAAATCAAGCAGGTGGACGTTTTTTGTCCACGATTTTCGAATTCTATTTATTTCGAAACTTCCTCCGGACGAGAGAAAAATGCAGAGACTAATTTTTAGTTGATTTTTCGTTGTTGGACTCCCCTTTTAATATTTTTTTCAGTACGCCTATAGTTCTAGGCTCCACGATGATTTGACAAAAGTGAATATACTTTTGTCTGTATAATATATATACGATGCTCGTAGATATAATTGCATAATATGCTAAATTAAGTATTGGTGCCATCATAAAGGAACGACTGAAATACTTTAAATAATTCTGAACACTATGTTATTTCCCTTGTAAACGTACAGCAGAAGACCAGTAAAACATTGTCCCAATGGCCATTTGAATTATAAATTTTAAAGTATGTAATGTGCTTAAATATCGTAAAAATTTGTAGTTGCTGACAATGCACTCAATTTTATTTCCAGCTTTTGTCCGCACGCAGATTTGCATATATTTTGAATATATTGCTAGAAACTGACTCATGCCCAACGTGCTCGTGTATTTTTATGCTGAACTAGCTGTGTCACGAAATTTCATCCGCGTTTATTAGAGAATAATCTATTAAAAACAAACATAGCGTGATTTTATGTAGCCTAAAGCCTTCCTCTATAAATTTACTGTTCAACACAAAAATATTTTTCAATTCGAACCAGTAGTTCCTGAGATTAGCGCGTTCAACCAAAAAAACTAGTTTATAATATTAGTATAGATAGATAAAAGAACCGTTGTTACTGATATAGATAGATATAAATGATTTTGATTTTTTTTCTATCCTTTTTCAAATCACAAACGGTTGTAAAAGTTAGCAGTATGTAGTGTTGAACCCCCTGCACTTTATTATTCAAAAATATTTTAAAGGTAGTAGTACTCTTTGTCTTCGACTCTTAAGACCTTAAATGTGAATGGTTACATATGTCTATGTGTACCAGTGGCCACTCACTATTAGGAATAATGCAGGGTATTAAAAAACGGATTGTAATAGAAAATCAGTCACCAAAACATTTATAAACTTTTAAATACCTTTAATAATTTTACTTTTAACAATAATTTATTTAAATTATAACCCAAGTTCTATTACGAAGTATATTTGTAGCATTAGTCAACTGTATCAGAGTAAAGAAAAATATCGTGTTCGTAAAGTACATCCAAGCGATATACGAACAGTACTAAGCACTAAGGCCAACTATAATGTATGTCTTTATAACAGATGGCGCTAAAATCAATAAAAGCACGCATCGCTACGCCAACATCCAGTTTTATCTGCGTCTATAAAAGTTCCACATCAAAATTCCTCCGGTTACAGTCCAATGTCCAAGTCTATCATTATTTCTAACAGCTTCAAACACTTGCTAAAACAAACGTCATCGTTTAATTAACTGAACTTTAACGATGTTGGCAGTGGGCTCGACGAAAAATTAGAAATGTCTGGGCTCCGTTTACGAACTTGTTAGCGACACGCTCTAAGTGCAGGCTTTTTAGGATAATACTAAGCGCTAATTGACAATCTGCAAGTTTTGGAGCCTACGGCCTTTGCTCTAAGCGTTTTCCAGGGTTTCTTTAGACAGAGCGGTCATCACGTTTTTAGAAAAGGCATCTGCCTTCTATTTATAGTCCAATCAAATCTGTCGGTCTGAAACCAGAATTGGATACAATTTTTTTGATATAATATAGCTATAATGATACGAAAACGACGTGTTAAAAATTTCGTGTAAGCAACCTGCGGCAATTTGAAAAAAAAAAATCAAAATTGTGTTTGGGCAATTATTCGAAAACGGAAAAGTTGGATAAAAAAGTTGTAATGAAAGTGTGGAGAGCTTACAATTTCCCATAAAAAAGGTTATATGACTTTATGTCGTCCGATCAAATAAAAAAAAACCTCTTTCAAAAATCAAAAATCACTTTATTCATTAAAACACAGTTCTTAATACTAGTGGCAAGGGTCCTTGTACCAGGTTGTGGACCTGTATTACTGGGTATCCTGCTCTTCTACACAGACAATGAATAGTTATTATCCGATAATTATTTATTCGTTTTTTTCTGTATCTTTTAAATATAAAAACCCATAAAGTAGTAGCTTTTGACTCTATATGAGTACGTAGCGTAGCACAGTCTGAGTCTCCGTAGCACCCTCTACGTTTTATGTGCATGTTTAACTTTAGGTTTTATACAAAATAAAACTTTTTAACAAAAAATAGAAACCGACTTCCATGTCACCAAAAAGCAATAAAATAATTTAAATATATGT
>DWNE01007614.1:0-12108 GCA_018249875.1 Cecropterus toxeus | reverse complement strand
GTCGGTATTTTTTGATTTATTGCAAGTACTTATTTTGTGGCATCTTACAGTTACGTCACAAATATAAAAAAAAATATATGATATTTATGTACTTAATAGTAGTGTTAAGAAAAATATATTTACAATTTAAAGGATATTTTACTATATAGCTAAAATTGAATTTATTATTAACACTTCCTAGTTGTCTTGTCGGTTAGGTCGTATGTACACTAATACATACACAAAAGTTGATGTAAAAAAAATAAAACAATTTATTAAATTTGCGGTCCAAACTTAGATTTTATCTATACAAATATTCACTCTACTCTGTAGCAATAATTTAATATAACTTGATTCCATGCATTATGTAGAGCAATAAAGGATTAGTTTATTTATATTAAATAGTTTATTTTATTCTTATAGTGGGTTTTAATACTCCGTCATAGGGGTCAATTGTGGAATATCAATAAACGAAAACTTTTGTTGATCCGTAAAGCGTAGTAGTCGTGGAGAAATTAAAAAAAAAGTAGAAGTATGGATTTATTAATATTTATAATTATTTACTGCACGTCACATAGGTATAAATAAGTTACCCGTAATTAATATGTTTGTGCCAATCGTTACTTAAAATATCTGTGTGATTTTGTATTTAGGAGGCATTTAGCTTATAGCATTACTTCTTGCAGTACTTCGTCGTTAATTATATTATTCGTCGTTAATAAAATCTCCCTCCTATAGGTAACTAACGTATAAGTATTTCTCAATTGGTAATTGGTCACGTAAATTAATTTTAACTTTTAATTTGACGCTTAATAGCGGCATAATCACATAGTATTGTTTTCGCTTCGTACACGCTGCAAATATATCTTTATTATTTAAGAATTCTTAGATATAAATTTCCAATTTGCACGTTTGTTCTGTTTGGTGTGGCATCGACTTATGTTTACTCGTCGAAACCGTGTGTAGATGTAGGCATCGTTCTTGTGATCGCACCTTAACATAACTATGTTTACACGTGCCAAAAATGTTTGTTACTCAGTTACCCGTGTGTATGCACCCTTAGAAATGTAATCAGGGCAGCGCGTGTGTACTTAATTAGTTTGTAAGTTGAATGAGTCTAACAATTGTGATATTTGTATGAAGTCTACTTAACATGTTTCCCGTTGAAGATTTTCCTATTTTTGTTGTATTAACATCATTGTTATCTATTTCTTATATTAAAGTTGGTTTGGAATAACAGACATAGTTTCATTGCTTTAGTCCTGGCCCTTGAAAATTATATTTGTCTATGGTTGGTGTTTGAAAATGGAACGTACATTCAGAATGGAAGGGTTAAAGCAATGACTGTGTTTGCGCAGCGGTCGCCGGCGTCGGTGTGTGCCCGCTGCGTCAAGTTAAGCGCTAATATAAGAAACGAAGCCATATTATGACGTGTCCACGTCTAATCCTCGAACATGCCGCCTCTTATCGATCCTATTTGCCATTTGTCATGCCTTTTCGACGGCCTATTTGAAACTGGCTATACAAATAAATAAAATCCATGTACCTGCTCTTAATTTCACAAAATGATCAATTATATTAAAACGGATGTAATTAATAAGATAAACAAAACATAAAAACACGTTCGTAATTTCTGAATATTTCTATTGAATTTATATCAGATTTCCATATAATTTTATGTAAATATGTAACGCAGAATGGAGCAGATTATTTATACACGTTTATATCGAAAGCATAAAATACATACCAAGTATATCAAGAAACTGTAAACATTTTTTTATAGAACAAAGCTAGATTTTGATAGTGTTACGAAAAAGATGACCAAAGAACACAAAGGAATAAGTTACTATCCGATAAGGTTACACTATAAAATTAAAGAGGTCACGAAACAAAAAAGTTGCAATACAATCAAAGGTATTGTATTTTTTTGCGTTTAACATTATTTGGTGTGTTGTAGTATTCGTAGACCTTGCGATCAGAGTTACTAAATAATTTGTTGTGGAAAGCAAGCCGAATCGCACCGTTGCTTAATTAGCCACCAATTCTAACAATTCACCGTCTGCTTGATTTAATTTACTAAAGCATGGACTGGCTGTAAACTTTGTGTACGCTGCCATTGATAGAAAATAAATAATTTTGCATTCCTTTTTTGATTATCTCGAGGAATCTTACGATGCTTTTTGAAACTTGACAACTATGAATACCCAATTTGAGAAGTACCCATTTTGGCATTTTTGACAAATTTGGTGTGTGTTAGATCAGCGTGTTCAGGGTGTACGCTTTTATGTAGCGCAAACGTCATGCATATGGTGTGTATGTATTACATATGGTGTGGTAATGTATACGTAACTTTTTATTCGATAAGATGTCCTCCACAAAAACGTGCAGTATGTTCGTCCATATGAATCGAGAGTAACTCCACAGGTATACAATTGCAGCTAGAGATTGATGCTTTAAATATAGACGCTTTCTACACTCTAAGATGCCATGGAAACGAAAAATATAAATCAATTTTTTTCATTGAGATATCACAGATATGCCCAACTAATGATCTATCGAACTATCGAACCCGGAACCGGCCGCATGATCAGTATTGTGACGGCTTTGCTACAAGAGTCCTCAAAAGTAGCGCTTTACGAGCCTCTCAATACCCTAATAACTGTTTTACGTCATACGAGAGCAAATAATCAGACAAAACTCGTGTATATCCTTGGCATCTATATTCTAAACAAGCTGTAACGTTGTTCTTCCGCCTGTTTTGACGGAAAATGAGAAATGACGAAGTGATGTACATTTGGATCTATTTCCGTAAGTTAATCTCAGAAATAGTAGTTCCTGGGGAATTGTTAGTTCATTGAGTTTCTGGACTCGTAGCGGTCTTCCACGATTCGGTTTGTATGATTGTTCTTCGATCATGAACGAGCTTGCTTAGGTATTTTGAGTAATTACTAAGTCTGGCGATGCATTACCGATTCCTCTAGTACGTTACAAATGGCCGTTGGCGTCTGTGGCTACTTTCACCGTAAGATAGCCCGTCTGCCTTATCGTTAGGTTAGGATTGAACTTAAAAAAACTTAAATCCAAATTACATTATTTTCATACTCTAACTAGCGTGATGGGTGGGCTTCAGTTATTCTACAGTTATGAAGATCTACTCGAGCCCAATAGTGTGCTAAGTGCAATGCCCCAATATTTTTCAATATATAAGAGAACTTCACCTATCAAAGGTCATCTATTAATTTCTTAGAAAATGATGGCGAATAAAACGTTTTTCTATTTCTGATCTCTTGCCACTCCGTAATCGGTCATGGATGGATATCATGCTAAATTTGGCGTTTAGATCCACATACTTCTAAAACATCTTTATCGTCTTCTGTTCTCTGATAGACTTAAGTCGACTGAAGGTAAGACATATCTTGTTAACACTTATCCTTTGTTCATTGCGTCCAAATTACCTACTGACTTAGTCAGTCTCATTTGTCGCCAAAAGTCCTGTTTTCATTTTATCTAGGAGATATCGTTCCCTTTGTCACTCCTGATCGTTGTCTGATTTTACAGAGCTATATCGGTAACGTCTCAGTTGTCTCAGCATCTACACGTTTACAATGTAATCGCTACATCACGGAAAGCAAAACCGAATGTGTCTCGTTTCGCAGTCAACGTGATCGCTATCACTTAGGCTTGTCATGTTACGTACACATAACCGAATATTCTTACCCATAGCAATATATTCGGCGTAAAGCGTGCTAGAATCACGCGAGTCACGACATTCGTATGCGTTTGTTTACGAAATCAACTCTATTATTATAAACACAAGCTCCAAATATAGTTTTCCATTTCAATCCACGTAAACTGGCATCTCTATTCCCATTGTAACAAGGCTGGAGTGCCGATAGCCATAAACTTAAAAATGCTTTGTGATTTTCAACTCTATATCAGTAGAAACGAGGTGGAATTCGTATGTTGGGTAGTTTTTAAAAATCTTTCAGTCACCTTGAGCTAACCTTAGTATATGACCCCTGGTTTATGCCTAGACTTAACCGTTAGATAACCCTTGGTTACCATGCTAGGTAAAGTTGGCTGTACTTTGAAAACGTTATATTTATATATTATATTAAATGAACCGATGTTCTTTATTGTTAATTTTATAATAGCATTAGGTGGTTTAATCTCAATTTAGTACTTAAATAAATATTTAAGCAATATACCAATGGCCTCATCACATATTGTTTATATTCTATCAATTTTAACACCATTAGGTTAGGTTATAGTATATGAATATGTTTCTAGTGGGATTTCTTAGTTCAGTTCAAATCTCCATATTTAAGCATAATATTTACTGTTAAGTACAACCATACATAATTTATTATGTTATCCTTATAGAATATACAACCACAAAAATGAGAAAAATTATGAGGACTAACCTTAACTTACATTAATTTCTTTTGGGCTAAAATTATTTCTATACAAGTTTTTATTCCCTTTTTAATTTTTATATGTCTTTGTAAGTATATTTTTGATAATACTCCCTAGTAGCAGTAAATTTTTATTTGCGTAGTCTGTCGAAGAGTTTTATTGCTCAGAAAATAGTAATTCCTATAATTTTGAAACAAGTAGATCCCAGTAGGGGCGTGTCTTTAAAAAAGTATTGAATAAATTTAATACCCATTGCTTATATTCGTGTCAAAGACTCAGGGCCATATGAATAAGCAATAATTGTATAGAGACACACCTAAGTTATGTCTATAAATACCAAATATTTTTATATTAACGTTGATGAGTCATAGGTTGTTTTTATGCACTGCACTGATATGATAAACGGGCGATTGCTCGAAGTAACAATGATAATAATGCCGTCTTTTCCGCTACCGCGCAGATAACGTTAATTGAAGACTAAAGTAAACAAGCAGTAACTGTTCTCGCATAGAGTGAATGAAGAATAGAGATGGCACAGTAGTAGTGTCCTACGTAGGAGTTGCACGGGCAATATTTCAAGAGCGTTAATTTAATTTCTGATGCTGATGAGCTTTTTTCCGCGGCTCCGTTCGCTTAGGTCATGTACCACGGTGAAAAGTATATTATGTGTTCGTTTATGCTATTAACTATCTGTAAGCCAAATTTCCACCAAATCCAATCACTACTTTTTAGGTCAAAGGGCAACAAACGTACATCCTGACAAACATTCTTATTTATAACATTAGTAAGGAGTAAGAATAATCGACGAGATTCATAATCAGATTATAAAAAATATTAATTAAATTAGCAGTGAAGAAATAAGATAAAGAAATTTACTTGCTACATTTAATTTACAATCATCAAATAATTGTCAATTATACATTCACAGACAAGTTTGTGTTCAGCTTGGGGTAATATTGATTTGTGTATTACTCAAACAAAAAAAGATGGTACCTTATCTTATTTAAATTCCAGTATGAGAAACACATTCATGCCATTTCTAACTTATTTCTAGTCTGCACACTGAAGACAATTAAATTATTATTCAGTTTCTAATAAATATGTTCCTTAGCTGCTTATCATAAGGTTGTTTGTTGAAGCAAATGTAGTCGCTTGAATTTCAAACTCTTTCGGCGTAGCAGTCCATAGGAGTTAAAAAGAAGAAGTTATATTTTTTTATAATATGGGAGTAGCAAATGAGCATGCAGTCCACACGATGGTAAGTGGCCACAGCCGACCTTGGACGTCTGTAATGAAGCCCAGATAAGATCAGATTCTTATCGGATGTTTGCCACAGATGCGTTGCTATCCCTGACGACTAAGTTGGGACGCGTCAGATAAGTATATCTCTCTACCACACCATTCAGACCGGAACATAGCAATACTGCTGTTATTAGGTAGAAATAACAGCAGTATTGCTATGTTCCGGTGTAGCGATGTGAGCGATGCTGCTTCTGGAGTCAAACCACAAACTGATTACCACCTTTAAATCAGCAAATTAGATATAGTATGGATATTGTTTTTGCCGAAAATTCTGTGTTTAGGCGATTTATTGACTAATTGTTTAATCTGGGAAGTATTTTGGTCTTTAGGGTTATGGTCTAGGGACTCTTTCTGGCCGTCTAATTTGAAACAATTAAATTGTAGCTCTAGTTATTTATTACTAGCTGAAGTAATAAAAGAAATTTAGGATTTACTCGCTAACCGATGGAGGTGACATGAAAAGTGATAAGGAGTTTCCTAATAGAAAATTGAATGGTAACCTCATGTATGCCACCAAAAGTTTGCTATTTTTAGCGTTCTATTTTCAAAGGTTGTTGTGACGTCACTAAAATAGTCACCATTTTTAAATAGCCAATAATATAGAAATGAAAATTAGCTTATAGACTGACCAGTTAAATAAGCTACATCTATACAAAATTTCATGTAAATCGGACCAGAGATTCTTGCGTGATTGAGTACACACAGACACACGAGATCCACCATCACATTTATATATATAAGTATGGATATAGATTAATCAGATATTAAATACAGATGACCATCACGGAAGGTTAACTTTTACCACTTGGTTATCTTTTCATCTAGCATTTGTTATTATTATGCAATGTTTGCATATTACTCATTCGCTCTATAGATGTTTGGCTATTTGTCACTTATATAAGCAACTTTTTAATTTATACGTAGTCCGACCAATTGTACATTGAACATCTATATTAATTACTGTAATCATTTATGGTTTGCAAATGATAAATGATATGAATGACTTTGACCTATTTGTATTATTTGCTATACTTTCATAACAACGACTTCCGCAAAAGACAGGCATACAGACAGAAAATATTAAAATGATGTTTTTTTAGCTTCATTGCTACTCATAGATATTTTGTCCGCCATGTTTTTTTATGGTATGGTATGCAACAGTCCTTACATACTACTCTAAATTAGCTAGGTCGATCAAATAGAATAAGAGTAAGGAATGTCGATCATAAATGTATAAGCAAGAAATTTATTTAAATTAAGTGTCACACTGTTCTGGAGAGATTCCTGGAACTAGAGCATTCCAAAAATGTGCTCTAACTTATAAAGAACTTTGAACTACGGTAGAAGTCATCATCAACTATCTTTTAAGAAAAACTTTACAAGTGGGTAAAATGTCGGTTTGTCCTTCATTTTGCAGCATTGATCGAGAGGAGCGTTGGCAACGAGGACCGGGAGGACACGTCGTCGCACTTCTCGCGGGTGCTCAAGCAGCTGCTGCAGGAGAACATCCCCGGGCTGCCGCCGGGAGGCGGGCTCGCTGCCAAGTGAGTAGCATTTTTATACTTTTTTGATGTGAAACATCTATAGGCGTAAGTAAACCCGATTGTTGGCGTGGCGTGGCTTGCCGTGGCGATGTATTCGCCACTCTGAACACACTACTACATATACTGTATACCTTGGGTACTTAAAATTTTGTAAAATCTTTGTATTTAATGAAAATAAATATTTATTAAATAAATAGTCATCATTTTCTTTAAAAAAAAAATCGTCATATTTATATTTTCATTATGTACTACTATATAATTAGTTCCTCTCGCAATTTGTCTTTTAAGCATTGCATTACTTGTACGAACACGAGATGTCATATCTGCCAGGCGTCCCATGATGGTATTATATTATTTGATCCTTAAAATCGAAGCTTTTATAGGTGGTAGTACTAGAATGCTTCGAACGGGGAGATACCACCTTTACATATATTTCTGGCGTCAAGCAGTTCAACGTCTGGCGGTGTGGATGGGAGCTTACTTATGAGGCGGTCATCTTAGTCCTCATGCTTAAATTACTGTCGGAGGAGCTGTCTAGTTGTTTATATAAAACATATATGAACGACAGTTCATGTCTACGACCGTTGCTGTATAACAATGTCAGTGGACGATAGGCACCGATATATATTGATAGACGGCGACTTTTGCTGACCATACACAGTTAAAAACAGTGGCAGTTGTTTACATAATCTGTTGCATGTGTATAAGTTGCTGGCTTAAAATCTGTATCAGATGCGAAGACTCATTAAGTGATTTTTTTTATCATATTTCAAAATCCAACTTCAAACCTATATAGAATTTAAGGCATTAGTCCCTTGAATACTCTTCAAAGATCTCAAAGAGCCCCATTTTCGTTCCAGACAAGCGCTGCTGGACAAAATATACAGGGAGTACTTTCCGGAGCACGCCGACAGTTCGGAGACGTTCGACTGCCAGCCGGACACGGACAGCGCCGACGCCTTCGGAAACTGAGTACGCGGGGACCGTATGACGCACGAGTTTAGAATGGTTCACGGTAGCGTCCGGACGGCTCTGGACAGATGATCGACTCTGTTGTCTCTGGTATTGGTTGAAAATAAAATTGCTCTATGGTCGAATGTTTTAATTGTCTCTGGCAGCATGTCTTAGCAAAGATTACGAAAAAAGTTGACTATTAATTTATATGTCTGATATAAACGTTTTGTAATAGTATGTCGTAGTTAGAAAAATACGTTTTTTTTTAACAAAATCATTGTACATTTGTATTTCGAGCTGAATTTGAATTTGAAATTGTGCATGTTGAATTTATTCAATTGTTGCGGCTTTGGTGTTGCCAGTGTAATGTAGTCCTATTAAAAGAATTGTATCGAATTAGAATCTTGCAAAAAAATATAAAGTCGGTTTTTATCACTGTATTGTTGTATTTTAATAGATGATTACACAGGTCGATCATCTAGACAGAGCCCTATATGTAGATTTTGATTTTCTTGTTTTGTTTTTTTTTTTTTTATAGTCAGTGACGATAATGGTCGATGACGGTCGATGGTGATTCCTTGGGAGGAATTGGATGTGCAGGAGTCTTAGGTAGTCTCGAAAATTATTTTTGGAATGCGTTTTAATAGTATTTCAGAGATATAAGAGGATATGCTTCATCTGTTTTATCTTTGATGATAAATGCAGTACCAGACATTGGTCGGAAAAAAAATTATGTGGTGTTTGTTTATAATAGTCTGTGGCTACACGCTAACGATAGATCCAGTGAATCTTAATTAAATCTTTAGAAATACATATATAATTAACTAGTTCAATCCGTTTTTAAATGTGTCAATAAATTCAATATTTATGTAAAAACATTAGGTGTAAGCTACTAAACTTGTGTTGCATACGGTTTCATTTGAAATGTAGAACAGATTATAATTACTAGTACATTTGGTCGCGAGGTCTCGTCTATCTGTCAACATTACGTACGCGAATGTGGCCCGTATTACGTTGCAACGAACGTTGAGATTGCGTGTATACTCTGTTGACAGGTAGTAGTCAATGTTGCCAAGTGAAATGTCAAATAGGGCTGCACTCACACCGTCGCCGCGAATGTTGCGACATTGTTTTTGTAAATAAAAAATGAACTCGTCTCGAAGATAACCACGGTGTGAGTGCACTCTCATACATTTTGTACATCTGTTTCAATTGGATTACTTCGTCTATGTTGATTGTCGTTGATTTTGTCGCTTATTATTACTCGTATTGTTTGTACGTATCGGTATGTCAGTCTCATGGATGTTTAGGCCCGAATAATCGTATCAAAAATCCGAATTAAATTAACGAAAATTGACAAAATGTGAGCGAATGCGTTTCGATTTTATTAATTTTACGATTGAAATTTACAAACGACTCGCATCAGACGTATTTTTATGTAAATGGACGGCAATTCCAACATAGCTGAAGTTTAAACTCTGATCTTTTTGTGAATTATGTGCATTTATTGAACGAAAGTATAACGAAATGTTTCACATATGATTTTTTACAGATGTAATTGCTAATTTAGATCAGTAACGGCAAACGTGTACATTTTTAATTATATTAGTTCTACTTTCACTAAATGCACACAATCACGATCAAATACTCCAGTGTCGACGCGCTGTGGGAAGTAACGCTTTGTTTCCAAATCCTATCGTCGTACATTGAATGTTGTGTCTTTCCCCCGCTTCCCCAGCGGCGAATTAAAATCCAAATTTAAGTACATATGGTCAGTTTGTGGCACAAACTTCATTGTTTTTGCATTGAAAACAATGGAATAGGATTTTTTTCGCATACGCAGCGCACGAAGAACGCGCTGTCACACTTTTATAGATTAGTTTTTATTTTATATCTATCACACCGTTGACCTTGTTCATAAATGTCATAATAAATAATCTATGTGTAATATAGAGGTTTGAATAAAGTATATTATAAAAGCAGGTTAGAATAAACTTAATGTGAACTTCCTTATTTTGTGTCGTCTAAAGCTCAATTTTTTCGGCCGGTTATATCTGTGGCGCTTGGACGTTTTATTAAAATTATCACGTAATAAATATTCCTAAAACTTTCATAATTAAAATAACTTTGTAAAATATTTAGCAATTTTTGTATCGTAATAATTAAATCGTCGGTATCCTAAATGTATAAGAATTGAGTCTATGGGAGCCAACGTCCACGTTAACACAGATATAAATCGGTCAATTTCCATTCAGGCCAGTTGAGTTAGTTAATTTACTAAATAAATCCTCGTTATTATTATTATGTCCATTGCGTTTCTTTTTTGTATTGTTTTTAGTATGAAAGCCTAAGTAAATTTTATGGATATAATAGAAGTCTCGCGTACGGAATTAAAATGGCGTCGGAAACGCATAGACAAACTATCGGTCTTCGTCATAGATAAATATAATAAAATTGGTCGTTTATCGCTTTCGTTATATTTTTTTGACGTACATATCTATAATGCATAGTATCTTTGTATATAATCTACATTTTCAACATCGTAGTCAATGTCCAAAACTTGAACTCATCTACGTCATAGAGTTTTGATTTAAGATTTATTAATAGTTTAATAAAATATTGATTGGGATTCGGAGTATTCATCGGGTTCTTGATATTTTAGTTATATTATTTTCTTTAAAGCGTAATTCGTTTTTTATACTGCGTTTTCTATTGCTTCTTTGTTTAATTAGGCGTTATCAAAATTTATCTTTGGTATTTTTAATGTTACAAATTGCTTCTAAATCGCTTTGTACTTAGAGAAAACCACTATTAACATTTAGTACTTGGGTATCCTTTGTTTTGGAAAGTTCATTACTTTGACCATATGCTTTAACATATTGTAGTAGTGTCCTAAAATTCAATATCTGTAGTAATAATTGTTACCAAATTATAACATGTTTACTGAAAGCATCTTACCCTCGCGATTGGATACTGAGATATCTACTTTTCGATTTTAAAGTACATTGTCAAGTAACTATACGAGTTTAAGATGTGTTCAGTCTGAGGATTCTTTTTCCTTTCCTCGTGTAAATAGAATGAGAAATACTTTTGTACCTGCTCGAGTGGAACATTAGAATTTTAACCAAAAAGTTGGAATTAGTGAAAAATATTCTACTTTCGAATCACTTGCTATTTTCGATCTTGTTGTAAGGCGGTAGAGTCTGAACTTAACATAATACTTAATTATTTACTTACGTCAAGTTTTTACGGAGCAACCGATACTCGAATGAATGTTATTTTCATAATTCTTCAAGTAGGGAAAACTTACGGATATCTGAACCAGCCTTACGACCGCAATGTATTGAGTATTTTTGGAGAAAAGAAAAACACCGGCTAAATGTATTTTATTTAGTTTGCTACGAAAGTCCTAATAATTTCCCCCTGGCCCGTTTTATGTAGGCAGTAATCTATTTATTGTTAATTTTCCCTTGATACCTTGTTTATATTTTATGAAATTGATTCCATCCCAAATTTTCTACTATTTAATGTACGGGAGAGTTGAATAAAACTATTAAACTTAGGTAGCTAGCTATACGGCTATATCAAAACAATATATAATCCCATTTAAGCAAAGCAAGCCTTCTATACTTTTATCATACCCCTAGGACAATCAATAAAAAGGAGAATGTTCTAGACAATGCATAAAAGATGTTTTGTGAAAACAGTATGTAATACTTCAAAATCGGAATATTTTTATTTCCCAACAATTTAAACAGTGATTTGTGCCTCAGGCCTCATTTACGGAGACGCGGCGCGTCGTGCGTGGCGTGTGACGTGTCGTCTCACGGCGCGTTGGTCGTTTTTTCTGTTTACGGAGCAGCGGCGCGTGAAGCGGCTAGTATCATCGCACGCGTGAACACAAACTTTAGAA
>DWNE01007613.1:0-12109 GCA_018249875.1 Cecropterus toxeus | reverse complement strand
AATAGAAAAAAATAGAAAAAAAAAAAAAAAATACTATAAAATCCGACAAAAAAAGTATATTAAATAAAAGAAGGGGGGGGGGGGGGGGGAACGACAATGAAGAACTCTGCTATACACACTAAATTGTAAATATTTAACTGAATTTGCCGGAATGTAAAGTTTGATCCATTTTTTCTTACATTATATATGAGTCAGCCTACACGTAGGTATTTAAGCTGAATTGAACCGACCGTGATTTCGTGCAACCACTTAAACTAATATATTTGGCACAAGCATGTTTGTATTTCTAATGGCGTTTAATAAATGAGCCGTTTGACGTAAGGGATTTATTTGAACCGATTGGCTTATTGATTCATTCAAGGTGAATGCAGTTACGTCGAATACGGAACCACCTTTAAAATATTACATACACGCAAATAATGGTTAGTAAATGATAGCCTACTATTGATATACTGTCATATATATACATTATACACATAGGCAAAGATAAATCTGTTTGGTGCATTTTTGTTCGTCGCCTGTTTTTTCTTTGTTAGTTTTATCTTGACGAGATTTGCCAAAAAATATGATTATGATCGAATTACCACCTCTTTGCGACGATTCGTATAGGAAATTCCACGTTGTATTGTATATGTCAGTACGATATTACATAATATCGTACTGACTCAAATTTATTTAAACATTGTCTTACGTTTCAAATAAAAATATAGAAACAATACTAAGAAGTCAGGTGTAGACCGAAACTTTGAAAAAACCTAATTCTTGAACTTATATTTGTGTGCATTTAAATCGTATAAAACCAAAATAACTTCATTCATTTTGAAGGGATTACAAGTATATATATAGCCCGTATGTTGTCGTAGTCTATATAAATAAAAATTCCGGAGTCGGAATGGAAAATATTATTATTAAATTGCTTCTTGACGCAAGTGAGTATGGAATGATTGGCTGATTGGTTCTTTCATTCATTCAAGGTTATTGCAATTCGAGATGATCGGAACTTCACGCGGGCACGCCGTGACGGGACCGGTGTCGCTGGTAGTTAAATAAATTGTCGTCAATGATACTGTTTGGTCCGTCACAAATAACGTATGTTATGTAGGTATGTGTTTATGGTTTGTTACCAATCGGGGTATCGTGGTTATCGGTCTAGTTAATCGTGGTAAGGTAAAGAAAATCGAAGTCAGTCATGACAACTGCTGACAGAAGTGAATACTTAAAAAAACAACAGAGTTAATTATAATATTTTTTTTTCGACAAATTGACATTTATTTTTACTTGTTAATTTAGATATTTTCTCCGCGCTCAGGATCAGGCGGAACGTGACAATTTTTCGTGCGTGCCTGTGTACATCGATTTATAAGACGTTATCATGTTAAAGGTTACCCAAAGCAAACTATGGCTTTCTATTACTACCACCTACCACCAACACCACCTCTACCGCCACCACCAGCAACAACAAAAATAAAACGACCATCACATGTCTACAGCTGTACCCCCTACCGCGGTGGGCGCTCAAAAAAGTTTTTCGAAAATATCTGCTACGCCGCTGAAGAAGTATACTGGGTATTTACTACCACCCTTGTTTAATGGGATTCGAATTCCCGGCACTTACCGACTCCTGATTGATCTACATTATATAAATTAGAAACACGTAATCAATTAAGTATCTACTATTAACAATAAAACTTTAGGATGAAACTATTATTATCTTACATAGTAAGTCGGTAGGCAACTGATACTACTTCGTCATAACCGCGTCATGACATCGGTTGCACCTGAGGACGATAAGTGCATAGAATATATTACAACATCGCGACTAGTTGTCATATAAAGTGTCACACAAGGTATAACGGTACGAGGAAGCGTTACAAGTTCATTGATGTACCGTCAACAAGAGAAGTAACAAAATAAACAGAATGCTTATTAGTACTTTATTTTTATGTACAATTCAAGTAGCGTACTAGCGTACAGTCCACCTAATTGGATACTGCCGTTCTACCTGAAGTCAATCACACAAACGTTGCTATTCCCGAGGACTAAGATGATTAATTGACGTCATGTGGAAGTGGGTCGGCAACCACACCCTTCCACCGAAACGCTGGAACTGCTACACGTTCTTCCTTTAAATTAAACAAAAAAAATCTTAGAGGCCATTATGCGGACTGCGGACATAAATAAACCCTTAAAAAATGCCAACTTGCATGTACATACTTATATACAGCAATGTCGTTTACGGTAATAGTGTCGCGAATTCAATGGATTTTTCCCAAAAAGTCCGTTGCGCCTAAAAATGCTAACTTTAAAAATCTTCTCGGAATAAAGGATAAATGTAGAATCATTTCATAACTTAAAATTTACTTAAAAATAACTATCCTGAATTTAAATTTTTGGATTCTTTTTTTTATCGAATCAGCGAATGCCTATTACACCTAATTGCTGGTAATTAGTCTTTTCCTGCCACGGACATCAGTAACTGCCCCGAAATTGGTGACTTTACCACGCTCTTCACACCAGAAGATCTTTAAATATGTTACAAACAGATTCTAAATGGTGCCGCTGCTATACTAATATAAATATTTTAATCATCGTAATATAATGATGCAAATATTATGTCAAAATTTTTCTATAAACAACATTTTAGGTGAACGGCTCGCACACCAGTTCTTCATTTCTATTGTTAGGTACTTGTTTTAAAATAAAATATTACAGTTGGTTTAGATTAAGAGCGTAAAAATTACCTACTTTCCATTCCCACCATTTCGTAATAAATTATTTTTCTATTTATTTCCGCGTATTTTTTATGCACGCCGTACCAACTCATGTCGTAAGGTTCGCGCTCGGTCAAACGCTGCCCTGCTCCATATAGCATACCTTCAACAGGAAAGAGGGGAGCCAACGGTGCGAAAATGTGGAAATAGCCCGGAAAAGCTTTGTCTACTACAGCGTACAACAAAGAGAAACGACAGAAAAGGTTTTGCCTACTACTTGAAACCGAAAGTAATTTCTGACACATTCGTAATTTAAAAAGTTATTTGTAAAAAGATTTTATACACAGAGGGTTATGCTTTCATGTGTAAAATTGTACCTATCTATCAGTCTTAGTCTTAGGTCTACTGCTAAACATAATTTATCGACACTTTTTCTATTTTTTTATACTTAAACCTAAAGATAAGGCATACAGGCTACCTGATGGAAAGTAGTCACCATCCGCCTGTGGACATTTGCAACACCAGAGGAGACGCTAATGCATCGCCGGATTTGAAGGAGAGCTCTTTTCACACCTTTTTTTGAAAAACCCCATGTCATAGCACTCCGAGAATACCTCAGGAGGAAGTTGGTTCCACAACTTGCACGTCCGTGGCAAAAACGAGCGTGCAAACCGACTGTGGAGGACCGCCACAAGCAGGGCCGTCTTAGACTATGTTGGGGCCCTGAGCACACAAGAATTTGGGGCCCTTTTAGAATAAAAAGAAATCAAAAATTTTAGTTGGAAAACAAAAGAAACACGATAATATCTAACCAAAACAAAACCGACACAATATCTAACTTGACGACCACAAGTCCAGTTGGTGTGGATGGAACTTCATCTTTCGGCGAGTGGTGCGGTGGAGGAAAGATGACGTAGACACCAGGTCAAAAAGTTCCGCGGAACACTCACCATTGTAAAGCCGGCAGAACACGCAGAGGGAGTCTATGTCCCTCCGTAGGCTCAATCAATCAATAGGTGATCCTACGGTCGTTGACGATTCGGATTGCGCGTTTTTGCACCGAGTCGAGTTAAGCTGGTGTACTACACTTCAAGTATACAAAGTTATTACTGCGGTTAGTTAGTATACAATATAATAATATTGTATACTATAATACTTGTTCGCTTCGGTCACATCTACCACAGTTATGAGTATCCTGTGTGAATCTACTTCAGAGGTTCCCAGACTATTATTTCTCGTAAACCTCTTTCAAAAAAATGTGGTTTCGGTGGACCCCGGTTTTTTTTTTAATTTATTTTCCTTCAAGAGGTACCCGATGACCAAAAAAAAATACCCGACGTACGTATTGATTGATTTCCCCCTGGCGACCAAAAAAAGGGTTCCACCGAAACCATATATTTTTTTAAATGGTCTGGATTCCAGATTATTTTAATAAAAAATATTCGTGGAGTCCCATTTTTATTTCACGCTAACGTAGGCCCCCGTTGACTTCCTCGTGGACCCCTGGGAGTCCACATGGACCACTTTGGGAATCACCGATCTATTTCATAAACTATCTGCGTGCCAAATTTCAGCGTAATACAACCAGTAGTATCGCGTGTTTGTAACAAACACACAAACATTCGGATTTATAATGTTAGATAACATATTATTGTCGTTAAAATTGTGCAATATAGGTATCTATTACTAGTATGATATAATAAATTCATACATACTTATGTCATGTTACGTCAAATGTAAGACTGCACGCAGATTGGTTTGTATTACACTTGAATATCTCACTCGCCACTAATTATGAGACCAATTATATACGTAAGCATTTTATGAGATGAAATATGTAATACTAGAAATTAAAGTAATGCGTAGTGTATTGTTTTACATATATCTATATCACAGTAATATAGTAATACAATCTATTTCTGCCTGATAACGAAGAATTAAGCGCTGTTGTGTTCTGATCAGAAGGACGTGGTAAAGGAAATATACTTACTGGAAGCTTTGGGGCCGTCCATTTATCACGTGAGGCTTGAAAGGAGGGGAGGATGTTCGTCAATAATCATGAAATATCACAAGGAGTAAGGTGGGTTTAGTAAGATATCACGTGTATTTATTTTTCGATTTCTTAACCGAGTCAAAAACAACCTGCAACCTTTCTGTTTAGAGTTTTTAATTTTGGTCCTTAATTATTCTAAAATAAAATTAGATTATACTTTATATCTATAAGTATCTATAAGTATTTAAGAATAAAATTCTAAAAAAAAATCAGAATCTTCGTAGGTACTTAAAAATACACGCGATTTTGGGTTGGGGGGATGTATCGTGGAGGGGAGGCCTCTTTTCCGATTTTCAACTTAGATGTAGCAACGCATCTATGGCCATCCTAAAAGTAAGATTAATCTTATCAAAGGTTGATTACAGATGTCCAGGCAGAGGTCACTTACCATCATGACTTTATACTCGTTTGCTTCTAAATAATAATATTTGTAAACTCATAAAAAATACAAAACGGAGCAGAGCATAAACAGAACCACGAACACAAGAAACACTGTTCCTATCTCATTTTCTCCCACGTAAATTATGAATTTATGTGTCTCCTTTTACGGTCGCTTTCTCGTTTCATCGACTTTCAAATCACAACGATGTAAAAGAAGTTTTCACTTCAAAGTCTCATTTATTGGGCCTCTATTTTTATAACTCACCGGTACATACAGATAAGCTATCTGCAATGGGAACAGGCAGTACCGCAAACCGTAAGCCGACCGTGACCAGCGGTTAGTGGACCTGCCGGTAAATACTAGTTTGCGAATCTGTCGTGACAAGAACCTTACTAACGAGACTGTGCCTTCAGTATGAGTTATTACGTTTTTATTTATTTATTTTTATTTATTTATTTTTATTTATTTATTAAGGCATACCAACAGTGCATAAGACGACATTACCCTCATACTACAGAGATAAAAGATTTTCTCAAAACGAAAAAATGATTTCGCCTATAGGTATATTGCAAGTTTACGCTTTGATTTTCGACCATACCTTGCAATGTAATAAAGCTTTCTGCCCTCATAGGCCCACATTACGATTCTTCTGTGTCATGGATGGCATGAACACACACAAAGACGAATACACAAACATCCAGTATCAGAACGGAAATCTAACTACATCCTTCAAAAGTCTGCCTGACCGGGGATCGAATCCGGAACCCACTGCGCGACAAACACGTATGATGACCACTCCACCACGCAGATCGTATTTTCCTATTGAGCGGAAACGTAAACAATAATTGTTTTGAGTAAACGTAATAAAATCGTATAAGGGAATTGAATTACTGTCCGTTGTGCAACCTTATTCAACTAAAAGATTCGACAAAATTTAGACTTCTAACTCTATCTTTATATAGCCTTAGTATTGGGGTCTATGTGTAACCATAAATATAAAAATATGAAGTATTTTGTGTATTTGGCTTGATTTTTCCCGACGAGATGAAAAAATAGACGAAATAAATTATGGTTGTTGCTGGTGACTTCATATGTGTACATCCACAAACAATAACCCCTAGTTAACCCTCCAAGGGCTGGAATATCAAAAGATTCTTTCATAATAGGCGGTAATATCACAAAACGAACCTTTCGTCCAAATTTCACGGTTCTCGGCTTTGTGGTGATTGGTCAAATGTGAATGTCCTCTTGCTATTATATAAAATTACATATGTGTAAATAAACCTGCTATTATCTTTTGTTCCGCGAAATCCTAAAATATTCAATGGAGTTTTGCATCTTTTCTTCAAGTTTCTTAATAATAAATCAAATTTCCACGGAAAGGGTGACGGAATTTATTAATCGAAATCGAATTAATCTATAAGATGTTATGCCTAAATCTTATATTGCTCTATATTCGTATGTAAGTCTTATCTGATCGGCTTTACTGAGAGTAGAGCCACCGCAGTCAAACGAACACATGAGCTTACAAAATAATAGGTATTCGTCATAGAAATACAAGTATTTTTTTATTAAAAGCTATTATTTAACTCACTATTTTTGTATGTAAGTATGTTTAAGTCAACTTGAAGTAAATCACAGACCTGGATCTGAATAAATCTAATCTGGTCGATCATGCGTCAATTCTTTAAATTATACAAATTAGTACAATGCAAATTTGGGTACTACTACAAAGTTTTTTTTAGTGAAAAAGATTCATTTAAAATATTTTTTTAATATTAAATTTTGTCTGTCTTTACAATGCAACGCATTCTTGGCATGCAAGGTTTTTAGGTTCGAAAAGGCTACCCAAACTTAATTGTAAGTAATAATTTAATGGTTGTAATGTGATACTTTCCCACGCCTAACATCTACGGAGACAAATTAAAATAAACAATAGACAATAAAAATGCAAGGAAAACACATAACCTCCTGTTTTTTTTAGAAAAATGTAAACTAAGTAGGTATATGAGAAGAGTGAATTGTGCTACCATAATGTATTCATAACAAACGAAGGCATTTAAGTTTTTATATTTAAAGAGAACAATAAGCGATAAAATAAGATCTCAATGTTGTTAAGTTCATTTATAACCTAATAACCTATATAACTTACGTTTGTGTATATTTATATACGAAGTTTACGTATATCTTCATTATCAAGTTGATCCGTCTATTAGTAAATATGTGAGTTCTAACTTAACTGATTGCTGTCTTACGCTATATCCTTATACTCGTATTTGTTGTGGGGCTGTAATCAAGGTATTAAAAATTCATTACACAAAGAACAAAACAGCTCACTATGTGGCTTTAGTTTCAACATTCGTTAAATTTGCACGTATTACTTATAAATTTGAAATTTTGCAAACTTGTATCCATGTTTGTTACTGTTTCATGCAAAAATTACTAGTCAGGATCTCACTGAAATTTGTCACACAAATAGTTTATAACCTGTATTAACGCATATGATACTCCTCGTTTAGGTATAGTTGACTTGCGTTGAATACGCTAGTCTTCTATAAAAATAAGTAAAAGTCGTCAAAGTATAACCATTTTTAACAGTTGGAACCCACACAGAAGTTCCGCCTTTTTAAACAAATTAAAGTTGATTTATACTCAATATAAAACGATTTATATTTCAAAAATTCGTCACAATTAAGGTAACTGTATTTTATATTTGAAAAGATAGTTAATTAATTACCCGAAATGCACGGCGTATCTAATATAATTTTAATATCTAAGTAACATTTCATTATTGTAAAGTGCTCCATCGGTTTTACTTTATAACGTTAAGTGTACGTAAATAAGCCCTTATTTTAATAAAACATTCTGAGCCGATAATAAATTCTGTATTTTGATTTATGTCTCAACAGAACAAAGCGCGCTAAACATTTCAAAAGACCCGGGTTGCATCATCCGAATTCTGTACCATCTCTAACACGTTGTTATTTCGAGAATGCAATCCAATTTGTGGCATACCTTAACAAAGGGTGCATTCCGAGGCCAGCAAGTGGGTACTGTAGACTCTGGTTCTATGATGGGCGATAGGCTGTAAACTATTATTCAAGATTAAAATCGGGTGATAAATATGTAGCGACCTCCCGCTACTCAACGAGAGATGACGTCATTGTATTCTGTAACGCGCTTTCTCAACATCGCGTATATATACAAGTTCCCAACAGAGACTGTAGGAGTACGGCCGCTCCCCAGGCATGATCACCTAGCCTGGCGGGGGATCTCCCTTTGCCAAAAATACGTTATGGAAAATATATGTGTAAATTGTTGATACCGATGTGGTGAAGTATTACTGATACGTTAAAAAATCCATCAACTGTATCAATTGTTAAAGGCTTTTCTAGACAAGTTCCTTCGTTGTAAGTAATATTATCGCATTGCATCGATAAAAAGCCTATCTTTTCTAAACATTTTCAAATACACTGGATTTTGTTTCCTAATACCGTAGATATCAACTCTTTGTTTCTCTGCTTGATTTTTCATAGACAGATATGGATGAACTTAAACAAAATCTTTTATAGGAAAATCTTTGTAGAAAAATATGTCTGTGTCTTTGATAGCCAAACAAATCGTAAGCAACAAGACAAAACTTAAAAATACAAAAAATACACCGTCTGCATAGCGGTAACCATACTTACCTTCTGCGTTCTGCATTACAAAATGTATTTGTAACTCTTCCATTACAAAACTATCTTTTAGCTCTTCGCTAACGGTGAGACAATATAACTATCTCCTTTCACTGCTTAAGAACCATACAACATAACTATAAATACGTTTCAGCGGATATTTCGTAATGGGATGTTTCTTTCGTAAATTGCCTGTTTAGTGGTCTCGTTTTAGATAAACCGTGTTGAAATGTTTATTAAGAGATGTTTTGTTTGTTTTGTTTACGTTTTTTACTTCCTAGATAACTCTTTAGCGGGTTTATTGTTTTTGCTATTTTCGCTTCGCTTTGATTTTAGTTTAGACCTATTATGTGATTTCTTATGAGGGCTAACTGGTCGTTTAATATATCCAAGGGAAACATCTAAGAATTAAGAAAATATTTCCACGCCGGAATAGGTATAAATTATCTGTTTTGCGGCCTCATGATTAAAATTGTATGTACTATTGTAATAAAGTAGTTGGTGGGTTCAGTTTAGCAAAATATTTAAAAGGAATTGTATCGCTTTGTCTTCTTATACGATTATTATTAACTTATTGCAGTCAAAATGCCGAACATACAAACGAACATACAAACACCCAACACAAACACATTCAGATTTCTGTCTGGCGTGGGATCGAACCCGGGACCCCATTGCGTGTCAGACCGTGACTATGGTGACCGCTCCACCACGCGGGTCGTCCGGATAACAACAATATGCGCGAAAGTTCATTAGTTTTTTTCTTGACCACTGCTTCAGATATGATTTGAGTCCTTAGGTCGCCCATAGAAGCGTTGCCCGCCTCCTTAGAGACTAAGTTGGAACGACCTGAGTGTAGCTCTCGTATCGCCCTTCAAACTAGAGGCACGAAGTTCTACCATCCTTAAATCTAAATATATATAATTCAAAGGCGACTGACTGACTGACTGACACTATGTCCTGTGATCTATCAACGCACAGCCACGATCGGGCCGAAATTTACCATGCAGGTAGATTTTATGACGTAGGCATCCGCTAGGAAAGGATTTTGATCAATTCGCCGCAAAGCCGCGGACAAAAGATAGTGTTAGGTATATGTTTAATCTCTTCGGTCACAACACAAGCGGTTAATTATATGTGCATGCTTTCTGTGCGTTCATGTTTTAATCAATACGTGTCCAATCACAATGAGGTCAAGATCACATTGACATGTAAATAAAATTTAAATTAAAACTGGTTAAGTGAGAAATTGAAGAAGTTGTTTGCGCATTGCAACTGTTTTGCAGTAATTAAAAGTATCAACAGTTACATCATCTATATATATCTATAGTAATATATAAAAATGAGATGTTGTGTCTATTTTATTTTATTTAATTAATATGAAGTAGCAAACGAGCAAGCAGCCGATGATAAGTGGTTACTGCCGCCCATGGATATTTGTAAGCAACTTCGCATAGAACAGGGGTTCTATATGAAGCCGACCACAGATGCGTTGCTACTCCCGAGGACTGAGATGGTCGCCTCATATAAAATTGAGCCGGCAACCACACCTTTCTTACGAAACGCAAGAACTTTTTCACACCAGAAATAGGTGGTATTTTCCTGATTGAACCGCACTCATTTTACTTTGTTAATTACCAAATAAAATATATGTAAAAAATTATGAGTGAAATAGTTACGTATATAAGATCGTTGTTAGGTATTCACGAATTCTCCACTAAAATATTATAGAAATAATATTCTAAATTACATACAAGTCTACATTATTTACATACCAAGTTTGTACAATGATTTGGAAATTGTATACTAAATCATGCTTTACTATAGTCATTAGGAAATATTAGTACGTAACGAATGTACACGGACTTCCGATTTGTAAATATTTACACCTTGTAACTACGGAGCTGTATATAGGCGTACGTGTTTCCGTCTACATCTAAACAAACTACATAATACATTTTGCCTTAGTAACTAGTCACAATCATAATATTTGACTTTGTAGTTAAGCTCGTTCTGTTTACGACCACACTTTTTCATTTGTCATTATTTCTTCACTTGATTCTTTTTCTAAGACTGGTTTGATGTTTATGTATGATCTTTATTACATCATCATTCATTTAAAAAAGAACGCTGGAATACTTAATCACGATTATATTTTTTAGTATAATATAAAAATATGGAAAGACGAGATAGTTACCAAAAAACTATTGTAGTGCTTCATTACGTGTAGCGCCATCTGTTATCGAGTAGCCGAACATCATCATTCGTGGCTTGTTAGTATAGTTGCCTAGTTTCCGGACGATATTCTTCCTTAACCATAACAATTATTTAACCTTTTCTCATCACCGTAAATTAAACGGCACAGCTAAACCATAAACAAAGCAAAATAAACAAATTATTACAACGCGCGCTATAAATATTCAACTATAAAGCTGTGTTTATCTTACGATGTAATTTTATGCTATCGCGAATTCCTTTGCCTTCCACTACGGTCGTAAATCGTCGAAAGATGATTGAAGAAATGCGAATGAAATTCCGAATCACGGTTTTTGTTCGTTGAATGAATGCTGTGTGAGGTTTATAGCGTATTATGCCGAACTATCAATCATTTGTGGGTAATGTGTTTTACTGTTATTGCTGCTAGCCGCATTTGGTGACGGCATAAAATATAAATAAAACTACTATTTCAAGTTTGCGATTAATTTTATAATATATACGGAACAAATAAAATAAATAAAAAATTTTTTGTAGTTAGGTACTTTGGACTTTTATTTAAAAGCGAAAATAAATGACACTTACTTACTCTTCAAACTTCCTTATTTAAAATCAAACATACCTAAATATGTCATTTACACATATTTTTCACATACATAGTAATAACTGAACTTATTACGTGTAAATATCTCCAAATTAGTATGTATATGTGGTTAATAAAACAAATAACTAAATGTGTTGCTAAACTGTAAATCAATTTTTATTAAACCTAATTACAATTAATTTCGAGTTATTGTAAATATTTGGTACAAATTAGTAATTACCTGTAAAGAGAAAAACTTTCTAATGTTTTAGGTTTTAACGTACAAAAAAACCATAGATAAACTATGTTCGAACATAGAACGACCTTAGTATATTTACAATAGGCAAAAATAATTTGTTTATACAGCCAAAGTAATAAAAAAAACTAATTGAATGACGTGTGCAAGAACATTATTTACATATATTATAAAAAGATTTAAAAACCTTTAGTAACTTTGTAATTAAACGCTGTTTGCGCACGTTCAAACACAAT
>DWNE01007612.1:0-12109 GCA_018249875.1 Cecropterus toxeus | reverse complement strand
ACCGAAACGCAAGAACTGCTTCACGCTAGAAATAGGTGTGGCGGTGGTACTTCCCCGGTCGAACTACATTGGTTTTATTGTTATAGAGGCATTTGTTGTTTTTATTTGTCATTATAGCGGCAACGGATATACATTATCTATGAAAATTTCAAATGTCTAGCTGTCACGGTTTATGAGACAGCCTGGTGACAGACAGACGGACAAACGGCCAGACGGACAGCGGAGTCTTAGTAATAGGGTTCCGTTTTTACCCTTTGGCTACGGAACCCTAAACTATCATTGTCCGTAGATTACATGTTTTATGGTCGTTACCTGTTTATAGTTCAAGTTACACTATGAGTTGTATTGCTATGTATTGTATGTTTACGGTTATATCCAGTTCGTAATAACATCCAATAATATCTACGAATTTGCATTTGAATCGTGGTGGAATTGGTACATAAACAATTTTAGAAGTATGAAGATATATCCAATTAAACGATAGTGATGTATAGTTGGTAAGAAATATCTTTGGGCTTTTAATGTATGTCAAACACAGGAGCATATTTATTCTAGCAACGTATTATAACATTCTATTTTTGTCGAATTTGATGTATGTATCCTACATTTATTCCCAGACATCATCTAGTTTGGTGTTTGTATAAATCATGTCATAACTCGCTTCGTGGACGAATTGATCGTGTCGAATGAAATCATCACAGACAATTGAATTGAACTCGTCAAAAATTAAAGGTATGCTATTGTTCTGTGTTTTTTCTCGTGAACAATTTGTGCAAAGCGGTGTCACAGTTCACCTTGGCGATTGAATTTCGTTCCGTCTGGCGGACAGACGCTCTCAATGATCGGCGGATGTTGACGTGCGGGTCGCACAGATCAATTTGTGCTCTAGAGGACTTGGGGAAAGTTACTCGTATCATAAAATAAATAAATAACGCTTCCTACGCTCAGCTTCACGCTAGAATTTTTTCCTGTATCGTGGGTGCCCTGGACACGTACAAAGACGAGTACACAAATACCAGACCAGAAATCTAAAGTCATCCTTCATATGTCTGTCTGGCTGGGGATCGAACCCGGAACCCACTACGTGTCAGACCGATATGGTGACCGCACCGCCATCTTCAGGGTCGTCATCATCATTGCCTTTACAGCTTTCATAGATGTCAACAACGCCTGACTAAAATATTATCCAAAGTTTGAGAGGGATTTGCTTAATTTGAAATAGAATTACATCGTCCGCTTTGTAATCCGGGCTAAGAGATAAGTTGCTTCTAGTTATGTAAATAAATTTATGAAACATTTTAAATTCAGTCAAGTTGCTTACGAAAACGATATCAGAAATAGAACACAGTATGCATAAAAAATGGCGTCGTTGCGAACTTTAAGACTGTGGGACATAAGCCAGGATACTGAGTCATTGTCTGACTTAATCGAATCGTTATGTTAAGTTGGGCCATGATTAATTAAAGCGGAAGCACTCATTTTCCATGTAATACATATAACATTTTTGTATTGTGCCTGGCTTTATTACGTGTCTTTATGATCAATTGTTTTACTTAACTGCCTTGTACGACAATATCTCGACGTCTAACAAACTTAAGTTCAATGGTGTTTGTGATATGTTTTTGAGATTCATTATTATTTGATACGAATTGTATGCTCTCTTTAACGCTTCTTCGAATTACATGGTTTCATCATGTGTCATGCTTACTACATCACATTTCTCATCACCGGTTGTTTGTATTAAAAACGGAGCAGAACGCGCAACAAAAACAAGCTGAACGTAAATTCCTATCGGTGTCTACTCTATGGAAGTGCGAGCGTGCGCAGGCGCGGCTGTGCGCATGTGTGCGTGATCGTGGGAACGGTCGGCGGACGCGTGCGGTGATACTGACGCGCGTATTGTGCATTATTTAACAAATCAAACGTTTTTGCCCACCTTGGTTCGGTTCCTTTCTCCCAAACTGGCTGCCCGATCAGTCTGATAACGTGCCTCGCACGATTGAACCTTGATTACCGGTTTTACTATGCAATAAAATTTGCCTATCATTCTGTCCATGTGGAAGTTCTTTAAATATTTACTTATATAAGCATTGATAGTCAATGATGAACTTCGCCCTCCCATTTTTCGAATTGATAGCACCTCTGATTTTATAATATTCGTATCCGGATTAGAACATTCCTT
The DNA here is from genome assembly GCA_018249875.1 of Cecropterus toxeus. Lineage (NCBI taxonomy): Eukaryota > Metazoa > Arthropoda > Insecta > Lepidoptera > Hesperiidae > Cecropterus > Cecropterus toxeus. The sequence goes on along the minus strand of DWNE01007612.1, from coordinate 9,927 downwards.
ACAATTATTATTATTTACTTTAAAGATTAAAAACATATGGTGTCCGAAACTACTTTTAGTTTTTATACTTCATCAGCTACGGTGTAAGCCCTACTCATTCTGAAAGAAGACCCGTAACAAGAACTCGGACACTAACGGTTTGATATTGAAGTATTGAATTCCGTATCTAGTCCATCCTAATTGCTATCATGGGAAACTTAGGACCCCGATTGTCATCTACCTTGATAAAGACAATTATTCACTTGATAGCAAAGTAGGTGGCTTACCTTGTGGCCTTTGATACCTTCAACGTTATGTAGAGCATTAAGTACTATAATAGGCATGAAGTGATTCGTCATCATACTATTTATTTAGAACAGGAAAATAATATTTCTTGTTCCTCTATAGCAGTTTGTTATGTCAAGCGCGGATTCCATCCTATCACCAATTATATGCTATCAAAGATATAGATGCGCAGCAGAAAAGTAACATTAATAAATTTACATTGCTGTATTTCTCGTTCTTCTGATTCAATCAATACGTCTTCAAACGTGTAGGGACTTACAATTTATTCTCTTGAATTACATTTCTTTTACGGCTGTTATCCATTTATAGCTTCTAGTAAATCTTGCAAACTAATCGAGGTGGTTACATATTTCTTGTAAAATATACCAATTCCTAGCATATCCCGTACATTGAAACACATGTGACATATAAAATCGGGTAAGTTTGTATTTCTAATGTCCCAAATTTTTATGTATTTAATTTATCGACGGCAACTGAGTGAACATTTTAAAAGTATAATTTTACATTTCAAATTTTACACAGAGATTTTTAAAAACAGATTAGAAACTAACGTCAGTGATCTAAGTGGTCTTCGTTACTTATTTAAAGATAACAATTTGCTTGTTGTTATTTAAATTCTGGTCCATCAAGTTCATTATGTATCCAGTATCAAATTCCGAATGTATGGTTGGCAGAGATCTAGCGTTATTGAACTCTGAGCCGTTATGAAGTTTCTTATTGTTTGTCCTCGGGCTATGCGTTTCTCTGAGATATTATCCAAGCTTCATTTCATTGGATATTAGTTATGTATGTTTGGTATTGTTTATTAAACAGCGAAACGAGAAATAGGCTTGAATTTCTCACCGACTCTCCGTTATGGAAATATTCGCGATTATATTGGAATACTTTACGACATTTTTTTATGAAAACAATCAAATATTATTAAATTATAACTCTTAAACGGAAGTTGCTGACACCAAACAGGTATGTCTCTGTTTTTGTGTTACCTAACACAGTTTACTTTCCATAACTATCAATTACATCGATGAACTTACGAATACCTAATTATTAATTCATTATACCTTACATATTTTCCACTTCATTGATTTTCTATATTTTTGAGCGTTAGCCTTATCAAATTGCTAGTTTCTCCTGATCTACAGTTTAAACCCCCGAAGACGATTGTCAACGTATATATATAGCCGATAAATTATTATTTATAAATTTAATAGTCGTCATTGTTTTAAGGATTCATGCATCATTTTTGTTATCGGGTTTAAGTTTATGATCATTTCATTTTCGGCAATTTACAAATAAAACTTTTAAATCTTAGTATAAAATGTTTTGTATAAGTAATTTAACTTTATTGTAAGCCAAAACCAGTCAAAGGTGCTGAACAGTAACCAAGTCGTTGTGTTACAGGAGCCAATAAATATGTTTGAGCCGATACACATTAAAGAATTGCGGTGCTAACAGGTTGCCTTGCGGGAGCTTAAGTGCGTTAAGGTGTTTTCGTTTTGTGTTTATCTTCGCGATGTTCTTTCATTCTTGGAAGCTCAACACATATTTTTAAATACGAGTACAAGGGATTAAGATTTCGTAACAGTGAGTTAAAGAAATAACTGTGTAAAGGTACGTTTTAATTGCTTTTTCATTTTAATAACGATGTCTTCATGACTAATTCATGTGGATTTATTGCATGTGTTGTTTTTTGAGTTACATATACATAATAAGTTTTGAAGTAAATTAATAGTTAGATTTAAAGGAATAAGGAATTTTGTAACTTAATTAGTAGTACAAACGTCTATTTACTTATCTTTGCTACTTATATACTTACCGTAGAAGCCCTGTCCAGTACTAGTTGCTACTATCCAGCAATCTTTAGTATGCACTTAGTGAATTACAGGCTTCCTGGCTGCCCTATACATTAAAATAGTACACGTTGAGATAACCCAAGGGTCAAAGTTATCGGTTCGTTGTCTGCTACTACTGCCGTAGATTTCGCGGAATGTCCCGATTTCCAGGATAGTTGATATCGAGTTATATAAATATTAACTATATTTGCTTTTATTGATGGCGGTGAGTTCAAAGATTCAGTTATCTTTGCGGTACTAAAATGTTAGAAGTTATTTTAGTTCGAAATCTTGATGTCCGTGAACCTCCCTTCTTGATTTTAATAACTTAGACTTAGCATGTTAAATAGTCCTTATAAGATTATAAGTAAATCCAAATATAATAAATACCTATTTTCACGTCTATTTTAACAGGCGGGCAAACAACCTTTTTTCATTGACTTATTTTCAGACAGTAATTCCGAACCCTACCTTGTAATACTACCTATTACATCGTAATATCGTTAACGTTCTCATATTGATGTAAGAAATGTTGACTATACCTGATTATTTCATAGAAAGGCCTTCTTAAAATAACAGTGGCATAAAATCTCTAGTACCTAGGTTTTGTAAAATCAATCTAAGGTTGGTTACACTACCGCTCACGTCCCCCCCAGCTACCGTGGCCACGCCCTCGGCAAATTGCGTTGCGCCCGCGCATCGACTCGCCCAATCGCAAAACGACAGATCTCCACTGTTGTGATCTAGTTGCCTTTCGAGCTTAAAATAGTAGCTCAACAGACCTCTCTGAGATTTTGTTATTAAGCAAGTTATATTAAAATAAGTACTATGTGAGATTGCTATAATAATGCATTAAATATTATACATACAATAGAATGTACATATTTAAAGTGGATATAATTAATGATATCGTCGCTTAAGTTCTAACGCACTTTTGAGTATGAAACAATACTAACTTCCGCGCAGTTTTCACCGCTTTTTTGACTGGGTCAAAATACGCTGCGTTCATTTTCTCAAATAACTCGCTGTGATTGACTCAAATTCTTAATCTTGATTAAACAAACAACGAGTCTTTTAATTTTCTATCGATTGTTATGCGTCACTCAAAATGACCATTTTTTGAGTTACGTGGTGCTAGAACTTAAGCGACGATATGTTACACATTCATTACCACTATGTACATAAATCTTCCTATCTGCTTGTAGCAATATAAGGCTGTGCACTTAAGGAAATGATTCCTTTATTTATATGATATGTCATGTTATGTTATATCATATTAGATCTCAAAGTTAGAATTATCAATTTCAAATATTCTCCATCATGTTTAGATTTAGTGCCAGATATTAGTTTTGTTATTTCTATCACGTAATAAATAGGTATAATTGTGTAAAATCTGCGCAAACCTGTTCCAATATCCTTTTTGTCCAAATACAGAGTTATTGAACGGACCTTGAATACCTACATCTAAGAGTGCATGTAGAACTTAGTGATTGTAAATGGATTTAACCTTTATAATGTAATGTGGGTAAATTAATATTGGGTATCATTAAATTTTGATGCTTTTGTTATCCATTCATCAACATCGACTCATTACTATACCATTGCTGGATACGAAGGTCCTCAGAATTAATTTAAAATATTTTTTTTCTATATCTCCCCACACGTTTGTTATACAACGAACCTAGAAAAAAATATGATAGACCTAGTGATTCGGACCATCAATATAGGAAACGAAATATATAAAACTGTGTTATCACTTTTTCTGTTTTGTTATTATCAGCGTTATTATTTGATAAAAATGTCAAATTATTTTCCACTTTGTTGTTTAATACTGGTAAATTGATATTTATTATACTCAGCCCCGGTATCGATGCCTCCCACGCGGCGCTATCTTTATCAGCTTTATTATCAACTTTATGCCTCGGGACAGTCTCATAAACCTAGGTTATAAAGAGTAAAAGTCCTCAGCTTTTCTTATAACGTCAATTACTTGGTTCGTGAGCCCTTATCCTCGGTGTCTTCGGTCGCTATCGGAAAGATTTACAGGTAGTGGGAAGTCCGGCTCGGAGGACCAAGATACTATCCGCTGCGCTTTTGTTGTGTCTAATTGTGGGTATTTAGCAATTACAATGAGTTGACGATAAAAAACTTACCTATTATTTTAAGTTAATGTAAATATATCGTTGCTTTGGATAATTTCATGTAATATTTATCACTGCATTTCAACTTTATGTACTTGTGTATTCAAAGACAATACTATTTTAAGCGCTTGTCTATTTTAAAAAGCAAATGGAGAAGTAGTGGACATAGACGTTGCTATTTATATTTTCGAAACAAAATAAGCTACTGAAGATATTCTAGTGGAGGAACAGCGACTGCTCGCATAAAATCTGCATACAAAGCATAGAACGAAAATAAAAGCAAAATGGACACTGGTATTTATTGAATAGTAGCTTCGGGCCGAGGTTCGCCCACGTAGATTAAAGGGATACTTAGTTCCTGTACAGTTCATGCGATCTTAGTCCTAGGTTCATGCGTCAGTGAATGTTTGAAAACATTGCAAGAGTAACCCTATGTAAAATAAGACGGAGAAAATTACGTTTTCAATTACATATATTTATACAAAGTTCAGGTTAAATTATATCTTGAAATTCAAAACCACGATACTACGAAAGTAATTTGCGGTCTCGTTTAGAAATTGAAAAGGAAATGAGAAAATATATATCAGAAAAGGAAGGTAAGGTGCATTCGGAATTTATTACAAAATCCTGGAAAAAACCTATCAGAAACACATCAGTGACGCATTCCAAGTTAGCCCTCACTAGTAAACCCATCTGCCTAAGTACGAGTGTATCTTGTTTTCTCAAAACTAACATTGTTAATGTTTTTACATACATTGCAATTAATACTTCATGTTTTGTTTTTGTTTTCGGCTATACCTTACATGTACTTTGCCATGATTGGCAAAAACACAAACAATGTAACATAATAAACTCGTATAGAACACTGTTAGATCTCAGGACACTTCTCTACTGAGGTTGATTGCAGATGTTTATATGCGACAGACGTCACTTATCATATCTTAAACTGCATTTATATTGGCTACATCTATATTATAACAATAAATATTGTGAGATATGAACCGCTAACAGATTTACAATTGTAATATTTGTTGACTCGTAAAAGCACTACACTTCGGACAAGCGATGAGCTATGGGGTCTGGTCATATCTTGTGCTCGCATTTTATGCGCCGAGGTTTATCTTTGTGACTGTATTAAGGTCTTCTGAGTGCCAGTTTGATCGAGAACCCTCAGGATTTGTTTTGCTTTATTTGTGTTAAACTAAATTTATTTCTGATTGCTAAGTTCCTTGCTATGATTAGGTAAGACAAAAAATGGTCATCATTATATTAGGCCTTTTCCTTCTAATAATGGATTCTGCATATTATTTTCTAAACCTTAGAGAATATGGACGTATGTAATTAATCTTAAGTAGGATTGGAGCGGTACTTGATGTCTGACAGTTGAAATATTTCATGTAACTGTACTTCACCAGACCCTTTGAATAAGAATACATTAACACGTTACCTATGCAGCCGTACTACGTGAAGTGTTCCACGTTTTATATTACATGCGTAATGTATTTTTTCGTTGAGGATGCCAGTGCAGTACTGGCCAACATAGAATGTGGCAAAAATGATCTAATTCTCATGACCGCGTTGATTCATTACATCTTCATTGACGTCTTCCCGATGGCTATACTGGTGGTGTAAAAAGGCCGATAGAGACTAAACGAGTCAATGATCAGATCTGTTAGGCTAACAGGAAACCGCATTTCAGTTAAGTATCGGTGTTGCACAAAGTGCATCGCCCTTTTTTAACTCCTTTTAAGGAGCGTGTAACTGCACACGTCCATACAGTGCGAACGTCTTAAGAGGCTTGTGCACTGTCCAGGCTGTCATCACGCACATACAGACAAACGTGGATTGATTTGTTATATCTGTTATTATATATATATATGTATTTTTGTATCGTTGGCGGAATTCATAGAGATGCCATTTCTCTTTTATTATGTATCATAAAATTTACAGAGTTAAATTTGTCATGATAAACTTTAAAAGCGTATAAACTCTTAATTTTACCGACGGACTGTATTATATTGTTAAACGTCCTGAGGATTCATGAGCATTGTTTAGTTAGAGGTTAGCGAAGGACGGTGCGTAAATCTCTTAATGAACAGGAACTAGACTGGTTTGGATGACATCGCCCGCCTGGTGTCACAAAAAGTAGGATCCGCTGACAAAAACCGTGTCGTAAGTCTTCCCATGGGATAACGGACTACCCTGTAAGATGTTATCGCTTCTCTGTTTATTTGTCCACTGCAGTAACCGTATGTGATCGATTATCTTATTTTAAGATCGATGTTGCTGATTGGTAATCTTTAAAGTTTCCGTTGATGAACAAGTCTTGTTCCTGTATTAAACAAATGTTGTGTATCAAGATGACCCAATTTCTAGACACTTTCTGGGATGTCTTTCATTGTTTGAATTTTACACGACTAAGTTTTAAGAAAAAGCTGATAACTCATTTGTATAATTTTTTGTTTTAACTTTGGAGATTCAGATTTAAATTTCAGACATGAACAGTTGTTTTTTTTGATCTCGTGTACGATAAGAAATTAAATATGACATACTTAAGTGATGATGAAAAGCTAGTATTCTAAGAAAAATCTCAGTTTTAGCTTTAATCCTGAGAGATCATCCTGGGAGAAAACCCATACCCAGGAAAACGATACTAAGTTGAGCATATTTTATCCCCTAAAAAATGATTATCGAGAGTTTGCAACAATTGATCAAATTGTTGAAGATGAAATTGATTAAGTCCGACCACTCAATGATTCGACAAATTGCACGCCGCAGTACAGACACTAATCTCGCAACAGGTGGATGGCACGTGATTTTCAGCAAATCCATATTCATCGATCTATCGTAATCGACAACGTGTTCGTCATTTAGCATAAACATGACACGCTCGCGCCGACAACATTGTATCGTGTTTACAAACACTGTATTTCCATCGCCTTTGTCTTTCCAGTAATTTATGATCCTCTTCATTCTGTTAAGATTTTGTAGTATAGTTATATTCGTATTTTTAGAATGAAATAAGACCTTGTTTAATTTGCTCAATTGATATATTTATTGCTAACAGTCAGTTGAGCCGATTTTGTTACAATTATGTTTATGTATTGGACAGTTAAATATTTATTGTTTGTTTTCAGTCTTATCAACAATTTCATTTAAGACACCACAAATCTTTTTTTACTTTTACTACTCTTTAAATAGTTTTTGTGGTTGCAAGCTTTCTTTCAGATGAGGAATATAAAAGTATCGAAGTAAGAATCGATGATCTACTAAGTGTCTACAGATAGAATCTTATTTTATATGAAGTTGCTAATAAGTCCCTATTGGTGTCAGTCGGCCCTTATCATCTGATGGACTACATATTCATTTGCTTTAATTCTATAATTAACAAAATGTTTTAGAACCGTACATGAAAACTTCTCTCATATATAAGAAATAAGATAGTCTAATTCTTTTCTATGCGACGCGATGGAGCGTGGCGATAGGGCGTAGGAACCGCATGCGTATCGTGTGCGCGCGCGCAGCATCAGATAGCTGGCGACATGCGCGCTTCTACGAACGACGAGCGCCTCGAGTGATGCTTTGTACAGTTCAATAAGTACATTGCATCCTCAGCTTTTTTTTAAATTGAAGAATATTACCGTTTTTTATTAAATTTATATTTAAGTATATAAGTCAAATGAAAATTTGTTTTATTTAATTTATTCTACTAGATTGCATGCATAAATAATGAATCATGCTTCATATAGGCGATAAGTAGTTAATTTGCTGCCGTACTGTAATTCTGTATAAATTGTATTTTTTATGAGATTTGATTTCTACCAAGTGTGTCGAAAATCTTGCCTTCAAGTGACATTGTCTGTATGCATAATAATAAGATAATTACAAAAATCGATTTTATTTTTAATATAGATCAATCAATCGATCACAAAATATAAGCTAAGTAGCACAGTCATTTCGAATTTGTAAACATATCTAGTTAACACTAGCTAATATACCATTATTGTTCTAAGATGTTCTGAATGGCGCATTAAAAGTTCACAAACGTTACAGAATATCGAATAACCGACAACGGTTACACGCAACGCTATTTATTTATTGCGGGCGCGCTCGGCCCGCTCTCGACGACACGGGATCTGCTGTCGGCGCAAATAAATTATTGGTCTACACCAGCCTTGCCAGATCCCCTTTCCTAGACAATGAACACAAACACACGAACAACATCGACACAGTTCCCGACACTGTGTCGTCTGTGTCGCTCGCTAAGTTGCGTCCTTTTTCACTAACCGTAATTAGATCTTCGATAGGTTCAACAATTATTTATTGCGCGCTCCATAATGAAGATTTAGCTCACGGCTTCTAGAAAATTGTTGCTCGGCAAACAAAGGCCAGTTTTCGCGGCCGTGTATTATTTTGACAGATAATCGCCAGCCGCGAGCAGGTAGCCCGCCGGTGTCATCTTTTTGCGACGTTGTCGTATTGTTTTCTTGTTACGAGGCAATTAACCGCTCGGTAGTCTTCACGTCTCTTTTATCGGACTTACGAACGTCATAATAACGTTTGTTTATCGCCCCTTATGTCGTAAGTTGGATGCCGTCATTGGAATGATGTCCGTGATTTAAGCGCTGTTCAGTATTTTGATTTATAATGATTTTAGATGTAAGAAACTACAAAGGCTTGCAATAAACATGGTGAATTTATCATGGTGCATAAGTGCATCCACCTCGCTTCAATCTGAGGTCAGTGCGTGGGTGTGAGCAGGGAACTTGAATCGTGAAGCCTCCCACGCGGCCTCACAAAATACAGGTTCGTTTCAGCTTAAATCTTGGCTACATTCAATGCGTATATTGTTATTCGCAGGATGGCAACGATTATATTTAAATAAATTGTGTGAAAATCAAAATTCTCTTTCGTTAGTTTGAGATGCACTATCTCCAAAGAATCTTAAACATTTTTTGCTTTTATCCAAAACAAGGTGTGACAAGGTGAAGTGGTAAAATGGTAATTTCTTATCAGTAAATACATTATAAGCTTGATAGTATACGACTCCATGAATATTTTAGATCGGGGTCCCGTTGATTATTTTCTCACAAACCTATAACAATATTAGGAGAGATATAAAGGAAATTGACATAGTTACGTCGAAATTAATAATGTGGGCGCCAATGGCTATTTAGTTCATGAACGGCCTTTTCTATAGCACATTATATTTGATGAAACGAAATTGCTTGATCCATAAGTTCATTCAAATTACCTTTTATTGGTAGAGCTTTAGAGGTTTGTTTATTTTGGGGACTACATACAATTAAATATATATGTAGTGTCGTTTCTCCCTTCGTATTCATTCGGATGTGTCAGGTTCTGATCGATATATTTCTTACCTGAATGACATGTGAATCAAAAGATCTTTTATGTTTGGAAACTCATTTATTCGGTCCTTTTGCGCAGTTTTCAACTTCATTTCCCATGAATACTGGCAGCCTGTCAAGATTGTTCGTATCAATTTCTGTAAATGATACATCAAACAGTTCCTTGAATGGGATATTAATGGCATTATATTTTAATCATTTATTTAATAAATATTATTTAAAATAATCATTATTTCAATTTCAGTGCTAGTCCAATTTACTAGTTCATTAATTTACTTTCGGTTGTAACTCAAATTAATC
>DWNE01007611.1:0-12110 GCA_018249875.1 Cecropterus toxeus | reverse complement strand
AAAACATTGAATACGTATATTATTTATAGTTCATGTCTAGGGATAAAATTTAGTACTAATTTCATTAAAATCCATCCATTTTATTGAAGTTACCTACTTATTACAATTTAAAGTTAACAATTAAACTAAATCTAAGTTTTTAATTTAATTTCGCTCCTTAACACGGGACCATTTTAGTAAATAATAAATTTCGAACAAATAACGTGATGAATGATCATTATATCAAGGACAGAAAGTCATGTTTTAAGATAAGATGATAAAAGCATTTTTCGATTTTGCGATAAAGCTAAGCTCGTTTGCATAATAGATGTAAATTAGAACTTATTTGTACACCTAACAATCCAATTTTATGTAAGTAAATTAAATCATATTATATATGTACGTATAGATACAAAATAACGGTTGTACAGTGTAGTAACGCTACAATAGTACACAGTTGTAAACCACTAAGTATTTAAAAATATTTTCGTAATGTTTAAATTTAAGAGCAAAGTTTCACAAACAATACATATACGAATAATAACAGGCGCATTCAGTATTGAGAGACGTAGTATTTGTATTTGTTATTACATGTAAAGCTGATTTAAAAAAAAATGTTTTCCGTTGAATTCAGGTTTATTTTATTAACAATAATACTATATAATCATATTTAAATTTAAAATAATTCCAGGGCGACGAAATGCAGTTCAAAAAGGCGCCTGATCAAATGTTGGCCCTTCATACATTTCACGCCAATTTTGTACAATCTTAGGGGTACGCACGTACATATGTATGTCTAGAGGTTAACTTCATAATACTAACTGAACTATCTATTACTCACTACTTTATTGAATACTATAATTAAATTAAAAAAGACTGCCATAATTTCTAAAAGGTTATTGATTTCTGACCACAGGAAACTTTTTTTGATCCTTCGTTACGCTTAGAACAAGTTCAGAAGCCCTAAAAGTGTAAGATTGCACCAAGCATTTTAATTAATCTTCTCTATTGCAAGCTTTATTAGATGTTTAGTAAGGCTTCTTGTGAAACTGCGTTATCGAGTAACTAGGCTCCGTGGTTGAGGCTATTTTGATCAGAAGGTCTCGTAAGTTTACTGCCCTGCGTACGTTATTATTTTGAGATCATTACGACATTAGTGTTGGTCATTTGCCAAACACATCATTCAATGGTAACCATGAACTCGGAGGAAACGATGAAACAGAATACACTTTACTTCGATGATGTATCATGATATCATTTTTACTATATCGTTAATTTGGAACAATGTCGGCAATATGCATCGGCATGCATCAACGTGCCTGACTGCGTTTTTGTTTTTTTGCCTGATTTTCCATGTATATGTCATCGCAAACCCACTATTGTCTCACTGCTGCGCACAGAGTACCTTTCAAATTGACAGGAGTTTAGGGCATAGCTCATGGAAGTTTGCCAAATATGAGGGAGGACGATGCCTGAGGGAATAACCAGATTTTTTAAGCAATCTCAGGCGCTTACATTGAACCAACTCAGATGTGGATTTAAGCTAACTCTCTTTTATTAGTGGATAGTCATTTTTACCGTGGATATAAAAAATCCTGCGTACAATACATATTTGAAATATGTAACGAGGATAATATATCTGGTTTGCACAGATGAAACGTCGGCAGAGTCGTGAATTTCGACGATCTACATAGTTTGATGAATGATAACGCCTATTAATCGACAATCGCGACACTAGATTGTTAGAACATGATTAAATATTTTGTAATGACCATAAACATCGATAGAGGGTTGTGGGACCTGGGAGGTTATCTGCAATTTGACTCACTGTTACTTATCATTGTACATAATTACGTTATCATTCAAAGATATATAAGTGTACCGACATCTTTACGATATTGTCCAATAACTTGACGGAAAACAGTGTTAGAAATCCTGCAATGAGATCGTTTTAGACAACTTTACCCACTCTTCTCTTTACATAGCAATTGCAACTGCGTGCGCGTTGGTAACTTCAATAATATAAATAGAAAAAAAGATATAGTAAACTTAACTAACCAACCTATAACTTCGTCATATAGTTTCTAGGGATAAATGAGTAATTTGACTGTTTTTCTATTCGCGACGCCCTAATCATCAACTATTCTAGGGAATCCAGCTTCAAGGCCTTCATAAGAATAAGAATCGCGTAAATATTATATCATTCAATGGAGAATACATCACTCCAAAGAAAAAATATCTGAAGAATATCAGCAAGGAATTACTAGAAATACTATTCATCCAAATCCAAATATACGTATATTAGAAATGAGAGGTCCGCGTTCTATAGGTACATAGAAAGTATTTTGCAGAACTGACAAATCATAAGTAATCAAACAATCATGATATATTATATAAGAATTCAATATACATGTATTTATTTTATATAACTCAATATATACACCATTTCAAAAATCTTTGAAGCTCTAAAATTTCGCTTATAAAATTTCGCACTTAGCTATAATTTTTATAACGCGGATAAAAACATGAAGCAGAGCTTTTAAGCTAATAGGAATAAAGTTGTTATATTTGAATCTGTGTTTTTCTAACGACAGCTTAAACACCGCTAAACGACCAACGGAGTAACGCGGTAACGGCCATCTTACGTTTCGCGGTGCGCCGGCGCCGAGCCGCAAGGTTATCGGCAATTTGACACTTCGCCTTGGTGTATCGTACATTAGTCACTTTCGATTGCCAAATGATAGAGCCAAGATTTTAGATCAATGAATATAATTTTAGGTTAATATTTTTGCATACATTGCATTTGCATTTGCTGGTCGAAAAATTTAAGGGCATATCTTCAAGGTCTTCAAGAGCCTTATACCTCTCCCCGCCAGTGTTTTACAAGAGATACGCAGTCAGATTACTCCAGTTGCGTTCCGTTGAAGATCTTGGAATCCGAGGGGGTTTTAGTGTGGTAAAAATCCCACATAACCCAGTGTCAGTCAATGATATCTTTTGATGGTCCCCTCCGCCAAAAAAGAAGATGGAGGGAGTTGGGTCTGATAGTTGCTTATTCATTATATCGGCTCGTTAAGTGTATGTTGGTTTGGTAGTCTGCAGTCGTTGCAACAAGTTCCTATATTTACAGATACTTACCGAGGATTGGGTGCTACGAACAGAACCTGACTGTAATTATTTTGCAGCCGAAAGGATCTAGTAAGAATGTATGCGAGTGGTAAAAATTCATATACAGTTTTATCAAATTAATCATTTTTTATCCATGAGGACTACATTTGTATACAGATATTATCTCTGAAAAATATTTTTTATAGTGACCGCTTCTAGCTATGACCGTACATGTAAACAATTACGTAGGAAGACACAACTTTGTATCTTCTGGACTTCCCTCCTTAGATACAGCAATATCTACAAGACTAATATTTTATCATCACAAAGCACCCCGGTAAGCATGATAGAATGTAGTTAAATATCAACATGATCTTAATCAACAAAAGTGAAACGAAAAAAATCAAACAATATTATTTACGATTGCGCAAAGTTTGTTTACTGAGCGGGACCGACTTCCAAACGCTCCACTAACACGCAACAGATATAGAACAAGGCCACATAAAAGATAGCTGACTCATTCGCAAATCGTTTAAATCCAATATTTCTTTACTTACCAAGATATGAACTGAAGTCCGAAAAGTACGCTCTCCAGTCTGTCGAATCCAATTCCGGCGGATACGATGGCCCGCGATCGGCACTATACTTCCGTTCAAGAACGGGGGAGAATGAAACAGATTTGGGGGATGCAGAGCGCGTGCGCACAGATGCCATCCCTCACGGTGGGGTATATAAGGCGCAACGGATCAAATTCGCGGGCAGTCGTGGTTGGACTGCGGCTGGGGCCAGACTGGTTATTTTGGTGTGAGAGACTTTGGGTTATCGGAGCGCGCACGACGTGAGGATAGCGCGGTCACACTGCAGAGCTGACGGTTGGCGTGTTACGAGACGTGCTATTCCCGTCAGGTGGTCGCTTCCGTCGCCGTATTTCATAACAGTTTGCGAACTGACTTCATTAGCCTCTTTACTCACTCACCTGGTCAACTGATATAGGGCGTCATCGTTACAGTGTTAATTCGGATAGATTCGTAGGTATAAATATCAGATATGAATTAAGCAACTAAATTAGCAGAAACAAAAGTAATTTACTAGTAAGTATCAAGGCACACACTTCGCGAATCGTAATTTGACATTACTTTAGAGAGTATACCATAGAACTTGTGACTTATCTAAAGACAAATTCGATTGATTATATTATATTTTTATGTAATGAATGATAGCTGAAATAAAACTCGACATTAGGCCGTATTAAAAGAAGACGTTCAAAACTTTCTTTTTCGTAAATAAACGCAACTTATTCATTCAGCATTAAGCGCAGTTAATACTTAGTGCATTTGATAGTAATAAAAGATATCGCCCACGTAAATGTAAACGTAAAGCCGTAAAGTAAACGTAAAGAGATCATTAGCTAAACGGAGGTTGGCCACATGCATACTCCTGAGAAACAGAAACACTTCGAGCAACTATCCGTTCCTTCAAATATTTTTTACTGGTACATCTCATCAGAAAGCGATAAAATAGTAAACACGTATATAAACATTGGAGTTAACAAGGTCTCATCATTACTACCAGTGATACTACCATTTCAAAATACATGATTCAATGGGCATAACAAGGCAATGATGAAAATTACATAAGTGGTGATTTCGTTAGTCTATTTGGCGTATCGTGGGCGGGCGTCGCGCCCTACAAAACATCACATGTGGACGTGGGTAAACATAATTAACCTGTTTTCCAAAGAACATGTTCTTTTTATTAGCAGTCTGTACGCAAAATTGTCGTCATAAAAACATCTTCAATGTATTATCGAGTATTTGAAATATATTTTCATATTTTGCCTATCATGAGAACATGTCATGTCATGTCAGATGTGTTCAGCGCGCTGCTTTTTTCTGGTAGTATGGGTTTGGTAAGATACTTATATACAAGGGCGTTTCTACTGAGTCCTCAGAGATAACAACGCATTCGTAAATAAGTTCGAGTAAGACTCTTTTCTTGTCCAGGATTGATTATAGTTGTTCTTGGGCAGGAATGGCCCTTGGCCAGCTAACATCTGTACTGTATGCTAGTTACTTCTACAGAAAAGAATAATTAAAACTGATAGCGTCAGTTAATTTTTTTTCTCAGTTTGACGATACATCAAGCTTAGCATGTACTACGAAGCAAAGCTTCCCGAGCTCGATACCAAGCTGGACAGTTATGCAACTGATGAAATAAATTATTACTATTCTGAGTGATATATAAAATATAAAATGGTAGTAAATTTTAAATTCTCACGTTCTTAGCTCTTTAAATTTTTACACCATAATTGGGAAGGTAACAGAATACTACGAAGATCGAACTCTACATAGTTACATACAGCTCTCTTATATGGACAATCTATGTAGTAAGTACAGGCGATTGACATTATCGAATAAAACTGCCAAGTGGGTCAAGCTCTACACAACTATTTTAAGACTTTACGTATATAAATAAATAAGTAACAATGTTTAAAAGTAAGAATAAGGTCTATGTTTGATTTTTTCATTAAAGCTTTAAAACTTTAATGACGTAATATATAATTTAAATTTAGTTATGACTTTTTAAGCAATTACAATTAAAAAATAATATTAAAAAATACTCGTGACTAGAAATAAGCAGCGGTGAACATAAGTGCCAAAGTACAACAATTGGAAAACATTTACTAATGCTGTTTGGAAGAAATTATAGAACCTACATAGATATAACAAACCGCCAGAAGTAACCTACGCCGAAAAAAATTGTAAAGTCAATTCAACTTCAGCAGTAAGGATGTTCCTACAAAATATTTGACAGCTTAATGCTCCGAAAATACAGATATAATTTGGCATCTCCTTCAACAAAAGTGTTTATAAAATTACATTTTATATAATGGTTTCGATAATTATTCTAATAACACGTTATATAATGAGGTTAAAAATTTTATATTCCTTATCGATGTGCTGTAGGCGACTATTGTAGGCGGGACGTGGCAGAAGGCCGCCATTTATTTTATCCAACATACCATGCAATTATTGAGAAATTCTTTACGAATTATGGTAACAAGTAAATTTGCAAGACTGTGTAGTTAGATTTATGTCTTTACGGCTAAGGCAAAACAAAAAAGAGGTTTATGTTTTTGACCGGTATGCATGTTTATCTGTTCCTTCATAATTTTTAGTGTTCCTATTACTAACACTTCGTTGCCCTTCTGTCCGTCTGCCTGTCACTATATACATGTGCTAGCTAGAAATTTTCACAGTTGATGTATTTCTGTTGCCGCTATAACAACAAATACTAAAATCTAATAAAATGTATATTTATAGTGGACTCCCATACAACAAACTGTCTTTATTTTACCGTTTTTATAGGTACGGAACACTTCGAGCGCGAGTCAGACTCGCACTTGGCCGGTTTTTTACTAAACTACTTATCATATGACTCATAACTTATCGTTTTAACCGTCTTAATCGTCCGCTGGTCTATAACCAGTAACGTGTGAAATGGTCTAAAAAGTAAAGATGTACGTCGATATACGGATATTCTCTTAACACCACTATAAGTATATTTTCTTGTTCCATGCTTTGGAGAGCTTTAAGTACTTGGGTTTTAGTTTTAAACTTATTTTTTATAATAATTATTTTATGTATATGGTGAACCATATGAATTCCGGTCATTGTAAGTACGTTATTAAGTTTAACTAATTTTAAGTGCTTGTCAAATAGTTGATAGGTTGTTTGATGACTTTATCAGTTGATTTGTTTTTGTCGAAAGGATTATGTTTCGAGCAGGGATTTAGTCTAAAACTAGTTTACACTATAGGATTTTTATTTGGACGATTACGAAGACGATAGAAGGTGAAGACAATTTAGAAGGTGGTAGAACCCATTGTAGTTCGACCCCGGAAGCACAACTGCTACATCTATTCCTACCTAAAAACTGTCTTATGCTCGGCAGTGTTCTGGTCTGAATGGTGTGGTAAGGGAGACATACCAATCCTAGGCGTTTCAAATTAGTCCTCAAGGATGGTAAAGCATTTGCGGTCAACCTCACGTAAGAGTCCGACTGAGGTTGATAACAGATGTCCGTGGGTGGCAATTGCCACTTACCATCAGATGAAAACATGCTCGTTTGCTACTTCCACTTTATAAAAAAAAAGATTGCTACGTACTTCATCTTTGTATATGTATCTTAGAAGACGACGTAAGTAAACCTTGATTCACGTTCCGTCTCAATAGAGCATATTTGTAATGAAGCGTTATCTCTTTTGTCTATTCAAATCAATTACACGCATGGCGTTCATTTATCATTAAACAAAAGAATGTTTATTAATTGTGGGTGTCGTTCCAATGGACGTGGCGAGGTATCCACTCTGTACTGCATTACTGTTTTGATAGGCATGTGTAGATAACAAGGATGTTATAGACCTCCGTATCCGTAACCGAAATTATCGGATCTCCGAAATAAAAAATATCCGTAATCGTATCGAATATCGAATTCGAATAATTCCAGAAATGCTTCGAGGCATATTTTTTATTAGTAAATAACACCTTAAATTAATCCGTCGCTATAATTATAACTGATACGAGCGATTGTTATAACAAGTAATAAAAGAGAAATAAAACTTAATTATTACATATTTATATTTTACGATTTTTAATTCCTTAAAAATAATATCAGTAACTGAAACTATCCGAATCTAACAGATAATCCAGTATCCGAAACTTATGTAATATTATTCCTATATCGGTTTCCGTATCCAGATCCGAAATTTCATATCCATAACATCCCTGGTAGATAGAGCCTAAGAGCGCGGTCCTATCGGGAGATATTTATAATTAGATTGTTAACTATTAACTGTTAGATAGTTCGCTAATAAAATATTACTCGAAGGCGGTCACATCAATAGGTGTGTTACATTCTATGAGATAGAGAACCAAGTCGCTGGCTAACTTTTAATTAGTCGATTTAGTTAAGTAACCGAGCTGCAATTGTAGTTAAAACAGTGACTTGAAAGCTACAAAACTGTTTTGACATTTCTGTCAAGCCTTGTATATCAAACGACAGCTTACTCTACTTAAAATACAATATACTTTCTAGCGTCCAGTCAATATCACAGCTGTTCAATGAGACTGCGCCCTACGTTTGAGCTTTAAGTTCTTGCTACAATCTTTAAAGATTTGTTTTTTTTTTTCTACTGAACGTTCTTCCTTAAGTTTCTTACGCGCCAAAGTATAACACAACATAGTTTATTTATTATTTTTCTGTTGACAAAATTATTATTTGAATGATTTAATAATCTACAGCCTTAGTCATTCTGACGCATTTGCATAAATACGATGAAAATAAAGGCCATCGTACAATTTCCATATACCGCACTGAAATAATTTTATTGAAGTAAACATACGCGACCATTATTATAATATATCATAATATTCACACATGATTAGTAACACATCGTCATGACAAACCATATCTTGTATCAATGTAAATTCTTCCTTGTCCTATATGAATAATTCATTCGCCAATCAGCAAACATCTGCGCAAAATTTCACACCATACCGAGAAGGACGCGGCACAGAATATCTTTTCATATTGTTGTACTCGATCAACTCTGTTGTCTATAAACAGTTTGTTCTACACACAAGTCGGAAGGCATTTCACAAATTTGTTTGGGAACTGGCGTATCTACAAAGCCGCCAATTAAAAAATGCGACCAAACGGGAAGCAACAGCTTTCGAATAAAAAAAAATGTCAAAATCGGTCCACTCTATCCACAACTTTTGAAGTCGGTATCAAAAATAAAAAAAAATACAGAAGAATTGAGAACCTCCTCCTTTTTGAAGTCGGTTAAAAAAATCGAGTTTTGTGGGCAGTGATAAAAATAAAACGTGTCAATCGATAGCCTAAGTGATTACAAATAAAAAGTATCCAATGATGAAAAATTGTAAGCGATTACTGAGGTATTCAAATTTCACAGCTTCATACTTTCTGTAATTTCTCTTGTGATCTTATTGTCATGTCATGGGACACACAAAAGTAAAAGCAAAATTCTGATATTGCTTCTAAGCCTCTTATGAACAACGTCACACACCTGTTACACACACATTTTACAGGGAATTAAAAAAAAAGATTATATACCCTTCCGGACCATAAGTTTTCTGCTATTTCATCATCACAAAGAAGGATCTTGCTGTTTGTTCTTTGTGAATCCCATATAAAAGTATATATGGTTTATTATAAGGTGTTTATCTAGTTGCAATGGCAACTTAGACTTTAGAAATCAAAGCAAACACCCGAAATTTCGGACGAAACGATAGATTCGTTTATACTGAGTAGACCCTGTATAACCCCAGAAAACAATTATAAAATACTATGTATTAATTGATACTATTTCAGAATATTCCTTATCTAATCTGAACTGTGCATAAGCCAATTTAGAGTTTATCGAAGTTAAATGTTAACTTTTATATAAGAAGAATAGGTTCGCAAAATGTCATAAATAATGTAAATAAATAAAATGTCTTCTTATTTTAAATATTAATGAACAAAAGTTCAAGGCGATAGCTTTAAGAAGCAAGCAGATTCCCTTTTACTGTTCAATAAAGCATGATATATAAAACTCCAAACTGTAAGTATATATAGGAGACAGTAATGTAAACTAGTTAACAAATATTCTTAAGCCATATGCCTAAAACGCACCAGCTTAGCATGACCTTTGTTATGCTTTACTCTACATCCCATCCTTCCGAAACCACATAATGTCTAAGATCTTCTCAAAGTGGTCGATACGCAAGCCCATTTTATTTATAGTCAATTAATAGCGATCTTGTGGCGCCAAACATTATTTCACGAGCTTTTGATAGACCGTTGACATTTCGTTACAAACATTACATCTCGTTTGCGTAAAACCATTTTAATGTCACTCAAAGCGACGGATAGAAGTTACGATACTCAGTGAACTAATGTTAGAAAATGCCGTTAAAAATTTAAATACAAGAAGTGAGTCGATAGGCATTCATAAATAAACATATTCAAAGTTTTGTCCATAGCCGTTATTATATTTTGAATCATAGGTCGAAAAAGACAATGTATGAATTACTAAGTAAAATGCTCGATAATCAATTTATGAATAGGGAGAGAATTGACCAACGGCAAATATCTTTCGTTCCGCTGTAAACTAATAAACAAAAATAACACTTTAATTTATGATACTAGGGCAGCATGCACGCAACGTTCCCAATCGAGAGCAGTATTTACATCCATGCTCTAATTAATGTTTTGTCCCCACTAAGGACAATTTATTGTCAGCCAACTGTCAGCTCCAGTGTAAGCGTTAACGAACACAAATTATCCAATTCGTCTCACTAACCAATCTATAATATTGTCTGACGAGCGGTACAATTTCGGTAATTTCGCGATTTCAGAACGTAAATGTTCCGTCAAAAGTTCGTAAATCGTAAGCACGGACGCGCGTGAACGCGGCGCGGTCGGATGGATGTCGTCGCGGCGACTGACAAGGCTCAGCCTCCGTATAGGCGTAACACTGTGGGACGGCTTCTAATGATCTTAGTTTCATTGTAGTACGGAATGGCGCGGTTAATGGGGGCATGTGGGCGACATCGGCCGATAACCAGTGTCCACCCAGGGAGCCGCAGAATGGTGCGTAGCGGATCTTCGAAGCATTCTCGGAAGCCGCCGCGTAAGGGAATGCAGGACGCGGTCGCGGAATGTTGCATTTGCTTCCTAGCTTGGTGTTGGAATACGGAGCAACGTTACTTGTGAAGTTCATTCGACGTGTTTGTATATAATAAAGAAACCAATAATATCGTTTACGTATTATTATGACTCATGAGATAGTGGTTACCGTATTTAACTCACATACAAAAATCTTAGCTATTTTGATACTTCACGTAAAAGCTTTCAGGTTCGACACCCAGCTTCTCGAAAATCTAAATATCTATCTAGTTAATGGTATTTGAGCTTGTATAACTTCTGTGAATATTAGGTAATGACATTCACAACGTATAGGTTCCTACTTCCTACTTAGATGCTTTGAATATAGTTAACCAATATAAGTATATTTATTAATAGCAGCAGCTAGTGTGAAGGCGCGATATACTACGGAGCATTCCAAATTAGTCTTGTAAAATAGCATTGCAATCGGGACAAACATTACGTGGAAATCCTTTACTGGTAACAAACAGTTCCTTAAACAGCAGTGACCACAACGCATCTCCTAAGACCTAAACAACTCAACTTCTACAAATAAAACCAAAACAAAAAACTTTCACGTTAACCATCGCTCCCGCAACCGTGTATAACACGCGTGTAATCTCGTCGAGTGCCGAAACACTTTCCCATGCATTTTAAATACATGAAAACGAGAAACAAAATACTAACGATGATGACACGACGTGGAGCATACCGTAACGAATCCCGAGCCGTCGCCGCGCCCAGCCAGCGGAGCGTACACGAGATTTACCATGAGACCAACCGTGATACAAGGAAGCGTGTAGATATTACAATTTAAACAAGTTAAAGGTAAAATGATGTCTTTTAATATATTACAAATTTAACAAAACGCATGCCGTTCATATCATAGTAAGTGGCCACTGCTGCCCATGGACATCATTAATCAATCTCCGATAAGACTAAGATTCCTGACTTCGTTTGAAGCACCTGTCGTATTCCTAAGAACTACTTTGGAATACCTCTAATGAGTATGTCTTTTTAACCATAGGTTTAAGACTAGAACCCAGCAGCTCGTCACGTTACCGTAAAAAGAAAAAAGTAATATGGCGGTTTCGTTTTATGAATCAAACTAAAGTGTTAGCAAAAAATATGGTCCGGCTGTAGGAAAGGCATCACCTATATACATATTTCTGATTTATAATAGCAGCGTTAAGCGTTGACGTTCCCTGATTAGTTGGTAAGACAAAAACACTTCAGGGGAAGTACCACCGCCACACCTATTTCTAGCGTGAAGCAGTTCTTGCGTTTCGGTGGAAGGGTGTGGTTGCCGG
>DWNE01007610.1:0-12112 GCA_018249875.1 Cecropterus toxeus | reverse complement strand
AGGGCGACTTCGACCCAGCGCCACTGAAAGGGACAGTCAGGCCTGGCAGCAATCATCCTCAGGACGCCGTTGCTGCAGTAGGGAGGCTGCTTGTTTGCGCATTCTGGCATGGACCCATCACAACGATGTTCATGTTATTGAACAATGTTCATGTTATTGAAGCGAAACTTCTTTATCGACGTATAAGATAAATTTGCCGTCACATTTTTCTGTAACGTAGGTATCCCATTTTTCTGTTATCGTCAAATTTCTATTATATAAAACTGCACAAAGGTTAAATATAGCTTTACGACCCGCGTTGCGGAGCGACCACCATAACAGTCTGACATGCAGTGGGTCCCGTGTTCGATCCCCGGCCAGAGAGAAATGTGAATGATGAGTTTAAATTTCTGATTGGGTCTGAGTGTATGTGTATTCGTCTATGTGTATCCATGGCACCCAAGACATAAGAGAAAACCCTACTATGGGGCTATGCGTGTAGAAAGCGTTTTATGTTTATGTTTTTATTCATTTTTGGCATTCCGCAGGGTTGCGATATCCCGATCCGAAGAATGATAATGAAGTTCAGTCCGTAAATGTAGCTTAACGCCACCGTGGTATATACATTTTTTTATAGAAATGAAGTAGCAAAGAAGCATGCAGTCCACCTGATGATAAGTGGTCACTGCCGCCCATGGACATCTGTAAGCAACTTCATACAGAACAGGTGTTATATCTGAAGTCGATCACAGATGCGTTGCTTCTCCCGAGGACTAGGATGTTCGAATCAATTACAAGTGAGTCGGCAACCACACTCTGCCACTGAAACGCAAGAACTGCTTCACGCTAGAAAAAGGTGCGGCGGTGGTACCTCCCCGGTCGAATTACACTGGTTCTACTACCTCGTACTATATTACTGTATTATAGTGGGCAAGATTGTTTAAACTACTGGTTTAGTACATTCGCTTAAAGTCATGAACATTAATTATACTAAACATATTATTAACATTCTATTTTAATTGCTAGCGTAATTTGATTAGATACTGCGTCATTTTTTAGTATAATTTCATTTATTTATGAATTTATAACAGGTTGACTATTACGAATTCATAATTACAAATGAGTTAATTGACGAATGACTTGTTTTTTGCCACATTAATTTTCAACAAATCGTTTTTAATTTTGATCGTTTTTATACTAGGTGTGCTAAGTTATACTTAATACAAGCTGTGATAGCTGAGTGATTGAAAATCGACCTCTCGATCAAGTCCGAGGTTCGAATCCCAGGCAGCCACCACTGACATTTAAAATATATATATATACATTATACCTATATGTAAATAATTTCTTATAATCAATTATACTGCTTTACGGTGAATATAAACATCGTAAGGAAACTTACACACTTGAGAGTTATTTATAAAAATAGTTCTTAAAGGTTAATGAAGTCTACCGATTCGCACTCGGCCAGTGCGCTGGGTTGGGGGCCTACAACTCTCTTAGTCTAAGAGAAGACCCGTACCCCGCAGTGGGACAGTAATGAGTTGACGACGTCACTAAGTGTATATGTGACGACCAGCTTGTCAAAGAGGTCACCAAACCAGTCTGATGCGCAGTGGGTCCCGGGTTCGATTCCCGGCCAGACAGAAATATGAGTGATAAGTTCAGATATCTGTTCTGGATCTAGGTGTACTCGTATAGGTACTCGTCTTTGTGTGCACCCACGACACAGGAGAAAATCCCAGTGTGCGCTATGAGTGTAGAAAGCGTCTTTTAAAGCATCATTTTAATTAAATAATGATACATTGCAACGTTTGCTTACTTCAGTATTATTAGAAGTGGAAAACTTTTCAAAATATGCTTTTTGCCTTATATAAGTAGCAAACTAGCAAGCAACCTTATGAAATTAACCGCCACACACATACGGTCAATTTCAAATTAGATAACACTCCTACCTGAATTCGACCACAAATGTGTTGACAACACAGAGGATTAACTTGCTGTTATTAAGCAGAAATTAGTGTGGTGGTGGACTCCTTCCAAATTGCTTATAGAGACTCAACTCGACGGCTCTAATTGTTAGTAGATAATTTATTTAATACAAGCTTTTTCCTGCGACCCGCTCGCTTGGATTATATATGTCGCAGGGATATGATATGAATTACGAAGGATGTTAAAATAATAACATAATGTTATCTTTTCCCTGAAAAAATAGTGATTTGAATAAATATCTGAATTAATTACGTGAAATGAAAAAAAACTGTTATGGTATTTTAATGAATTTTGTGCATGGTAGGTATATGTAAAGTTTTTGTAATACGCATATCGCTTTGCATGAATAATCGCATAATTCAAAATTCATCAAGTTTAATTTGTAACCTAGACCTAACCTAACCTTTCTATTTAAAACTATACTTAAAGATAAATTGTCTTAGAATTTAACACTTAGTGCTCTAACTATACTTCATGGCCTATTATTAATTTTTCGTTAACTCAATTTTATTTATTTTATTTTATTTGGAAAGCATACAGTGATTGTTACAGAGTATAGTTGTCTTAATTATTTATCTATACACCATTAAAGAGCTTTCACATATTAAACCCAACATTACATATTAAACCTAAGTACTATTTAAATTAAAGAGAATTATTTAATTTTTGGCGCCCCTGTAAAATATAATATAAATTGTCTTATTTTATCCAAGCACCGATATATGTATGAATGCGCATGTGAGTGTAGTATATGAGATGTATTATACGCATGTGTGAGTGTTGTATATAAGGCGTCTTGTTTATGAATAGAAGTGTAAACTATTTTAATTGGCGGTTTTACGGTTCTAGTCTCTCAAACTTAAGTTTAAGCCATAACTTAGAAGTTCATACTGTTCACACCTGCATACTAGTTGTGCAAGGCGTAAATAGTTTTGTTTTAACCGTGTCCGCACAAAGGCGAACGTAAACAATTTATTATTTATGTTAAAACTATTTATAGATAACCCAAAAAGTTTCCAGATTATTTCTCTTAACGTACAATCCATTCCTTTTTAGACGTTTATCTTAACAGCTAGCCGGTTTTAGTTGGTTAAAAGCAGTTTATTAAAAAGTTTACAATACCTTACAGTACCGTGTAGACTTTAAACTATTTTACATTGTAATAAAAACAGTCTTTTTTTCATTTTATACTGTATGTTTTTCATTGTAAAAAAACGTGTAAACTAAACTATTTTATATTGTATAAAAACAGTTTTTTTTTTTTCATTTTTTGTATGTTTTTCATTGTAAAAAATACACTTTTTAGATTAGCATAGAGCTGCATGCATCATCAATAAACAAAGCCTTTTTTCTTTACATTTGTTGTTTATAAAAAAAAGGTATTTGGTATTCAATGTCTGGAGTATAGTTAGCAATTTTTGATTTAAATTAAAAAATAGTTAAACTAAACTAACTAAACTTAAAAATTAATAAACAAAATAATCGAATAGCCGTTATTTTTAGTTTTTGACTTTAT
This sequence comes from Cecropterus toxeus, assembly GCA_018249875.1. Lineage (NCBI taxonomy): Eukaryota > Metazoa > Arthropoda > Insecta > Lepidoptera > Hesperiidae > Cecropterus > Cecropterus toxeus. Next base: position 8,625 of record DWNE01007610.1, on the reverse strand, counting down.
CAGAGTAAAATTGATAATACATAGCTCGGATATGTTAAAAAGAACCCATTCAATTTAATAAAATAATGAAAAGCGATAATCAAAATAATCTTCTAACCGTAACTTTTACTTTTCGACTTTACTTTACTCATGAAATAATACTGAAATGTGTTAAAAAGAAACCTTAAATGTTTATTTTAACAAAATAATTTAAAAAGTGTTAAAAAAATCTTGTAGCGGTTACTTTTTTTGATACTATACTCGGGTAGTGTGATGAAACTCCTAAATGTGTTTAAAACACGTATAATGTGCATTTTAATAAAATATTTAAAAACCGGTAGTTATCTTCGGCTCTACTAGAGTTAATAATGATAAAAAAGTCATTATATTTGTATAAAAAGTAGCCACAAATCATTCAACACGTAATAACGGTTGGGCAATCAATTAGAATTGTTTAAGTAATTTATCACTTACCACCAGTTTCCCATAACAGCTCGGGCAAGCAACACGCAGAAGCACAGTACTTTCCAAAACAGCTTCATTTTCAAGTGTTTTCAAACCACGAAAAATCTCCAAAAACACTCCAAAAAGTTATCCGAACACTTCACAAAATCACCGCATAATCAAAACATAACCATTACATTTCGCTCAAAAACTCAAAACAAACAATAACCACAACATAACTGTGTTAAACAAAACAATTTTTTTTCAAAAAACGCAAACCGAAAAAAGGTGAAAAAGCGCAAAACTTTCAAACAAACTTTCTTTGTTTTTAAATCGCATAAAAAAACTGGCTGTACAGAAAAAAATGAAAGCGGGATTTATTAAAAAGGTTGTGTTCTTTTTATGAAATTCGAAAAAAGATTGTAATAGTCGGTAGCGGAGCGAGCGACGCGCTTGCGTTCCGCGCGCATGGAAACACAAAACCAGACTGGCTTGCTTTAAGTCTGTTGTAAGTATTCCATAGGATTCGCCGTAAGGGGAAGGGTCGTAATGGAGGGCGTGTAATGCAATACAACACTGCATGATTTCATCCTTTGGAGCCCTTACCACGCTGCGCCAAGCATTGGTTACAATAAATGTCAGAGCAAAAGTTTTCGCAACCGATTCGCGAAGATCGCTCGAGAACTTGTAGTAAACTTGGACAGAAAAATGCTAAGCTACTATCAATTTAAGGCTTAAGATGTCTTTGTGGATAATACGCAAAAATATTACCGATTTTCAAATTGATTACTGATCGAGTCGGTTTAAGGGCGCTCCCTATAAATATTTGCATAATTTTATTTATAGAAACCAGTAAATAGTCACTTAAAGGGTTGAATGGTATCGTATATTATAATTAAGTGAATAAATACGTAGGGAAGTTTCTAGTTGTGCGAATATTACAGATAAGCGAAAAGATTTATTGAAATCAACAGATAAAGCTGACGGGAACAAGTTTCCGCCTTTAAGGTAGCGTGTATTTTCGTTAATTTTGATAGTATATGTTATCTATGATGGCTCTGACAGTTTAAAAGCTCAAATGTTTGTTTATGGACCTACTTTATCCACAATTGTGATTAAAGCAATGCAATACTTACCTTGGTCTTGAGACCTTTTAAGTTCAGATACTTCACCAAGTTAAGAATTTAAAAACGTAGGTACATTTAATCAATATCAAAGTACAGAGCGTCTATACATTGCATGTATTGACACAAATATAGTTTGAAGCATTGAAAATAAGTAATTATAAGTATTCTGTAATTCTTAGACGTTTAGTCTGTCTGTTTGTGTATTTGAAAACGCAATAAACCAAAACTTCTATATTTCGTTTCAAAAGTTGGACGTATATTTACTTTGAGATAACATAAGTTACATTCAGTGTTTATTTTATTAAAATCCATTTTCTCTATTAGTAATTATTACTATTTAAAGTTATGTTACCTTATTTAAACATGGGTGAAACCGCCGAGGACTGCTAATATTTAAAAATATTTATTTTATTGAGAATAAATCGTCTGATGTAGCTAGTTTAATAAACGATTTTTGAAATGAAGCTTTTCGAATCGTTGTGAATTGAAACTCGATGAAACAAAAATGCGTCACGATAAAAAATAATGGATAAAAGATAAAATGTAAGAGAATGTCTCCTCTGTGTGTGTGTTACTTTATACTCGTGTGTTAGATTATAGCGTACAGACATACAATATTGAAATATGAAATTATTTACACAAATTACCAAAATATTTACACAGTTAACATAAACACATTTCTGCACTTACAATAAATATTTAAACAGTGCTTTGCAATACGAAATGAAATAAACTAACTTTGTAATATGCGGTATTTATTGTCTTCTAGATAGAATATAATTTATTTTGTATAAATCCGTGAAACATGAAACCTAAGAATACTTAAAATTCTAAGTCCGCATTAATGTCGTTTCATTGCAAAATAATACCTTTTGCAATTTATAAAGTAATCCGATGAATTTATAAAGTTTGTAATTAGTCTATTATAATGTAATCTATCTCAGGTAGTTTTGATTAGAATATGGAAGTAGCAAACAAGCATGCCATCCATCCCAAGGTAAGTGGGCACTGCCGCCCATGGATGTCAGATCTTCATGGATGTTGATCTCCAATCAACCTTAAATAAGAGAGAGTCGTCAGGTAAGACTCTGATCTTGTTAGCCGCAGATACTCCTACATGCAGATACTCCACATACCTCCTACAGCGCAGCTACTCCTACATATTATCCGCTATCCCTACATATTATCGCTATGCTAGGCGTTTTAACTTAGCTACATAACTAAGTTGGAACGCCAAGGATAAGCATGTCTCCCTTTCCACACCCTTCTGACAGAACAGCAACGTATAACACTGCTTGTGTGGCCTGGGAATGCTCTCGTTCTGACGTCTATGTGACGCCGCCTTGTGACGCAGGGTCTTTGGGCCTCGAGGAAGAGGTTTCTCCTCGCCTGGCTTACTACCCTGGACTAAGTTATAACGCCTCGTATAAATAAACATAAACGCTTTCTAAACTCATAGCCCCACAGTTGGATTTTGTCCTGTGTCGTGGGTGCCATGGACACACAGAGACGAATATACAAACACCCAGCCCCAGAACAGAAATGAAAACTCATAATTCACACTTCTGTCTGGCCGGGGATCAAATCCAGCATCCACTGTGTGTCAGACCGGTGGGTATAAATGTTATCTTAACACAGCTAAAAAACTCAATAGAATCGTTGCTATATTGAGTTTTATGCTGCAGTTTTAAGCGCCTGTAAAATATCAGTTATTCGTCAAAATTTATGAAATACATTCCAGTGTGGTATAAAACAATGTGGCTTCATAAACATGAAATTTCGTATCTGAAGTTATACCGCCTCTACTTAAAAATTGTAATAAGCTTCCTAGAAGTAGACGTGAACTAATCCAGTATTTTTTTAATCAATTACACGTCAATTAAAACCGTATCACATAAATAACAAAGCACAACAAAAAAACTTAGAATCTTAGAACCGTATTTCTTAACGTTTTTCTAAAACGATAGTATCCGCCAGACGAAAAAGTTATCTGGCATTTCACACATAACATTAAGGTAAGCAATTTGGATTGCAAAAACCCGGGGTAAGAATTAACAATAGCCCTTACCTGTCTTGGGGATGTTTACGGGCGAATAAAATGTAATTGGTTGAGATCAAACGCACCGACCGAGTTCTAAAGGAGAGTGCTGACTGTAATGTGATTTATGAGATGCGATGTTTGGTGAAAAAATACTTTTCTTTACAATTATAATTGGTATATGTTAGAGATATAACTAATTGGATATTAGTTAAGGACATACCATATTTCCCTAATAAAAGGGAAATAAATCAATTAAGTGTACATTCTTTTAAATACGGTTTTATCGCTAAACAGCAATTTCTTCAATAAAATACAAAAGGTTTTTTACGGTTTTATCGACGGACAGTGATTTCTGACTGATAAATGTAGGGTGCAGAGTTACAATAAGGACATAAAAAAGAAAGTTTATTTTTTTAATCGGTCATACTTTTCAATAAATGATTTGACTTGATTTGATTCAAAGTATGGGCGAAATCATAATCAAATATTGTTTTGAAGAAACGTAATATTAATACATAGTAATGACACTGATTTTAAATATTACCTTAAAATATTGACTATGTGTTTATAGGTCATTTTTTGTCCACCATAAATATATTTATCATCAGTTTAATGTCGTTTCAAACACAAATCATATCTTCTAAAAGTTATGTAAATTCTTATTATTTATGCTCAGCCCTACAGATTGTTCTTGGAAAATATGCAATGCATGCTCGCTCGCTACTCCAATGTAATAAAAAAATATGCTACTACGTCACCAATCTTAGGTCAAAAACCTACGTCACAAACCTTCGAGGGCTAAGTAGAGATACCTCTATTAAATATTTCTACCTTATCAAGCCCGTTAGGGTTTTAGCAGTCCTTTAAGTGTGTAGGTAGGCCAATCGGTAAGTGTGTTAACTTCTTAACCAAAGGCAGATGCAATTCTTTGTAATGTGAACTTAATTCGCTTTTCATGATTGTGTGGCCAACACGTTAAGAACACTTTTAAATAAGACAATCTGTGCAACTATTTACGTTAACTTACTATTTGCCATATGTATTAATATTTCGTAGTTGCTCCGGGATCAGAATAGTGCCACGGTATCCGCCTATAAACATAAACGCTTTCTACACTTATATCCGCACAGTAGGATTTTCTCCTGTGTCATGGGTGCCATGGACACACAAAGACGAATACACAAACACCCACACCCAGAACAGAAATATAAACTCATCATTCATATTTATGTCTGGCCGGGAATCGAACCCGGACCCATTACGTGTCAGACTGGTATGGTGACCGCTCAGCCACGCGGGTCGTCCGAGGCCTATCGTAAGAGGCGCCTAAAAGGAGGCCTTCCAAGGTTGCAGGTGGTAAGAGTGGGAGCTGGAACCGTTCAGCAAAATGTCCCCTCAAAGAAGAACGGCGGTATGTGTGGTCGCACACCGTCGCATATACCAGATGGTGCGGTGAGCCCAATCGCTCACCTGGGTGGATCCCGATGGTGACAAGTACCTTAGCTTCAACCCCGACCGTTGAAAAAGCACAAGGTAGAAATGGGTATGTCGTCCTTCTATCCATCCATCTAACAGCCTTTTGAGGTCTTCTACTGGACATAGGCCTACCCTAAATGGCGCCACTCAAAACGGTTCTGTGCCTTCTGAATCCAACGGTTTTCCGCTGATCTTCAGGTCATCGGTCCACCTGGTCGGAGGATGGCCTATGCCTAAACATTATCGATACTCGAGGACCTTTCTTCCCCATCGGTTACCGGTCCTTCGAGCAATGTGGCCGGCCCACTGCCACTTCAGCCCGCTAATTTTGAGAGTTATGTTGGTAAGCTTCGTCCGCCTATGGATTATATCGTTGCGAATCACCTCTTGTAGCGAAATTTCAAGCATAACATATCGTTCTTCGCGAACCATTTTAATGATCATAAAAACTAAAGCAATGTCCATCAATTGTAAAACTAGAACGGCTGAGTCAGAACCGTTTCAATTGTAGCGATTGTCTCCAGTTCTACAGTTGAACGTTAAAATAAGGATTTTAAATTGTTTGCTCATTATTTCATTAAGGTTACTGGTACGGTTGTCAACAACTAGATGTGTTTCCCTTCTCAATAATTTAAACATCGTGGTGTTTAAATTAAAGCACCATTCATCAGCACAGCTTCATTCTTCAGCTTTTAGATATACAGTGTTGTAAAACATTTTCCGAGATCTTTTGCGTAGACGCCGCGCTTTATATGTGCAGCAGATTTTTCAAAGATTCTGATGGCCATCTCCTGCACTTAATCTTGTACTCATTTCTTATGAAGGCCTCAGGCAAAGAGTGCTATTATTTTAACAATGTAGCGACGAAACTGGCAGCTGCCAATGAAGCAATGTTTCAGCATCTAACCTGAGATCCAGATCCACATCTGGAGAAGTTACTGTTTCAAGTCGAGTTCATACTGATGGTAAGTGGCAATTGCCGCTTGATAACTACGATCAGCTTCAGATAAGACAAGAATCCTACCTGAAATCGAGCACAAATACGTTGCTATTCCTGAAGACTAAGTTATCGCTAGTTTATATAAGTCGCCTCATATGAAAGTGAGTTAGCAAGCACACCCAAATAAGTAGCACACTTTTCTAATATATATGTATGTAATTTTCTACAAAATTCTAGTGCACTGACACTATACTAATGTGAGTTATGAAGATGAAATATAGGACGCTCTGTACCAAGGGTTTACCCGATACCTACTACATAAGAAAAAAACAAACAAAACGTGATATTATATAACCTATAGTCTTCCAAAATAAATGCACCATTCAACACAAAAATATTTTTTCAATTCAATTCAAGTTCCTGAGATTCGCGCGTTCAACCAAACAAACAAATATTAATATAGATTAACATTCAATTCACTAGAATTCTATATCTGATGTAATCTTGTTTGATGAATGTGATGACACCAATAATCCAGAATTGTAAAGTAATGAAAATTGGAAGATTAATTACATAAAAGTATTGATAGCCCTGAGCAAATCAGAGATTACAAAGGATAGATGTAAAGTGTAGATGTATCAAGTATTGCGTCATGTGCCTTCATCTGATCATAGAACTGGCATTGATTCTTATTGGTCCAATCTAAAACCGTTTACTACATTTAGTCCAGAAAACCTATGCCAGTGAGCGCAGTTTCTGCGTTTCGGTGGAAAGGATGTGGTTGCCGGTTCACTTATTTATATGAGGCGACCACCTTAGTCCTCGGGAGTGGCAACGCATCTTTGATCGACTTAGATAGAACCCGACGTTCTATATGAAGTTGCTTACAGATGTCCATGGGCGGCTGTAACCACTTACCATCAGGTGGGCTGCATGCTCGTCTGTTACTTCATTTTTATAAAAAAAGATAATATTTTCAATCAATAAAATTGAATTTAGTTATTTTGGTCTGGAGCGATCGCAAACACGCATACATACATAATTTTAACAGTTATAGTTATAGAACTTTATTTTTCAAAAATATTTGCGATGTAGACGCGATGAACTTACATTTTATAAATATGTAAAACCGCCACTTATCTTAGCTTTATGTATATAGCCACGCAGTTTCACCTGCGTTTATTAGAGAACAATCTATTAAAAACAAACAAACATATCGTGATGTTATATAGCCTAAAGCCTTCCACGATAAATTTACTATTCAACACAAAAATATTTCTTCAATTCCAACCTGTTCCTGAGATTAGCGCGTTCAACCAAACAAACTCTACTGCTTTATAATATTAGTATAGCTGTATCATATATTAAACTATACTATCAAAATAAATTACAATGAATTAATCAGAAGAGGGCATATTTCGGCTGTACCAATTAATAGGTCATATCCGTAGATATAAAATAAGCGTATGCACTCTTCAGACGATTGCATCCGTGCCCGCATGTTCCTTATACCAGGGTGACCATCAGAATTGAATAACGTGAGACATAATGCAAATATAGTGGTGAAACAGTTTGACGTTTTTAAGGGTAGTTTAATCGCATGACGCATTTATAATATTTAAAGTTATGTGGGATTAAAAAATTGTCACTCGATATAAAAGCCTATAATATTACGTGTAAAAGACGCCTGAAACATATTTATAAGGTTATTGTGTATGAAATTACATGTCTTTAATTTGAGATTATTGACTTAAGTATTCGTCAAAAGTGGAAAAGCATTTTCTATAATTGTATATAACTTTTGTTACATAATTATGTGATCTTTTCTTTAATTGGTGAGGTAGTTTGTTATTCAATGTTACCCATATAACTGTTACCCAAATTAATGTTTAGTATCGCACGAATACATTGTTTTGAAAAATTAGTTGGTTCTGGTGGTTGTGGTTCTGGTGGTTGTTTCTGTTTTATTTCACATTGTTTTGAGGAATAAAACAGAAACAACCACCAGAACCACGGTTATTTATATTACCATTTTGATGATTCCACGTTATTTATTCAGATAAATAACGTATTCATCATTCGTCATTTGTAGACAAATCATTCGATGCTTATGATTTTCGGTTACTTTCGACTATCTATAAAATAAAATATATTTTTACCCGACTGCGTCAGAAAGATGATGACATTTTTCAAATTTTTTGTTTCTTTCTATGTTTCGCGCTAGACTTTAACAAATATGTATTTTTTGTTTTTATTTTTAAAGCCTATTTTTATAGGTCGTATAGCAACAGGACTATCCTAATTTAAACTGTCCGTTTGGTCCCAACAGTACCGTGGGGTCACGATACACGTCAATTAAACTGTCTCGGCTCACATTCTTATGCAATAACAATAATATCATTTCATACGGTGTTTGTCATCTTTCTGTTTGATTTGATTATTAAAAAGTGTTAATTTATAGAAAACAATTCGTTTGCGTTCTCTCGTGATTTTTGTGCATTAAATTTATTTTTCATCGTCAACCCATTATTGTCCCTCTGCTGGGCACGGGTCTTCTTTCAGAATGAGAGAGTTTTAGGCCATAGTCCACCGCGCTGGCCAAGTGCGAATTGGTAGAC
>DWNE01007609.1:0-12113 GCA_018249875.1 Cecropterus toxeus | reverse complement strand
GCTCGGTTGCTACGACCCGCATGGCGGGATGGTCACAATAAGGGTCTGACACGCAGAGGTTCCCGGGTTCGATCCCCGGCCAGACAGAAATGTGAATGGTTAGGTTAAGTTTCTGTTCTGGGTCTGGGTGTTTGTGTATTCGTTTTTGTGTGTCCGTGGCACCCACGACACAGGTGAAAATCCTACTGTGGGGCTATGAGTGTAGAAGCGTTTTTTTTCATTTGAATAGCGTAAAGGCTAATATGTAGGTACATGGTGGAAACGTCGGTGTAAAACGTTACATAGTATTGTTCTATTTTTGTTCACAAGTGGTTTAGAAGGAATATCAGAATTTAGCATTTACTCCATGTATGCCTGTATTCCCCATGCCCGCCTGTATTTCCCATGAGATGGAAGATCGCTAGAAACATTACATAAATGCGTGGCTAAGAGTGTAAAGCGCCTCCCCACACGTTATTAGTTTGGCATTTACGAGTGCATTAAAATTCTAAGATAAAGTTTAAGTTTTTAGGGTTCCATGCCCAAAGAGTAAAACGAATCTAAGATTCCGTCCGTCTGTCCGTCTATTTGTCACCAGGCAGTGTCTTAAGAACCAGTTGAAATTTCACATGTGTTTTTATTACCGCCACAACAACAAGTACTAAAAACAGATTAAAATAAATATTATAGGGGAGCTCCCATACGACAAACGTCTTTTTTTGCTGTTTTTATAGATAGTGGGTCGGAACCCTTCCTTTTTTTATAAATATGTTGTAGCAAACGAGCAAGCAGCCTACCTGATGGTAAGTGGTTACTGCCGCCCATGGACATCTATAAGCAACTTCATATAGAACAGGAGCGCGAGTCCTGCGCGAGTCCGACTCGCACTTTGCCGGTTTCTATTAATATCGATCTGGTAACTCCTTTCAGTTTCTCATAGTTTTTCCGTATTGTTTCCCCCATTTTACTATGAAGTGAAAAATTATATCTGCGTTTATAAATAAATTTTGTTATATAGCTAACAAAGGTTCACGAAAGGCCCATTTTTAAATTTTCTACATTTTGTACTTTACCTTGCACTGTAAAAACTATGATAAAACGTTACTTTGTTATCTTTTAACATTGCTTGGCTGAGAGCTAAAATTACAAGATTAAACAACCGTCCAACATATGGCAAGCTAAGAAAAACATGCGAGTCTTTGCAAAAACTGCAACTGTACAAAAGTTGCAACGGAACAAAGACAAACAAAAGGGGATGGTTAATTCGCGTAAAGCAGACATATTCTGAACAGTGATAGCCTAATGGTTGAAACTCGGCCTCTCAATCGAGGATCCGGGGTTCGAATCCCAGGCACGCACGCACCATTATTTTTCTAAAATTATGTGCGTATCAGAATTTAATTATCACTGCTTTACGGTAAAGGAAAACATCATGAGGAAACCTGCGCATCTGAAGGACATAAAAAAAAGAGTTCTCAAAAGTGTGGGAAGTCTACCAATTCGCACTTGGCCAGCGCGGTGGACTATGGCCTAAAACTCTCACACTCTGAGGGAAGACCCGTGCCCAGCAGTGGGACAATAATAGATTGATGAGAGAGAGAGAGAGACATTCTAATAAGTTACAACATTACTCGGTTTCATCGCTCGTTTTCACTTAACTCCCACTCTGTATTTCGCCTTGAAAGTAATTTTAGTACGCCATCGACTGGGCACCTGAATAATTTAGAGTACCTCAAGATAGGACATTAAAATTTCACAGACCGATTCGCTGGTGTGTGTGATGGTTTTGTGATGAAATAAGATACAGATGTTTTTCTCATTAATTTAAACCTTTTTACTTTATTTGACGACCCGCGTGGCCGAGCGGTCACCATACGGTCTGACGCGCAGTGGATCCCGGGTTCGATTCCCGGGCAGACAGAAAATATGAATGATGAGTTTAGATTTCTGTTCTGGGTCTGGGTGTTCGTGTATTCGTGTTTTTGTGTCCATGGCACCCACGACACAGGAGAAAATCCTAGTGTGGGGCTTTGAGTATAGAAAACATGTGTTTATTTAACTGCATGAAAGGTGACAGTTCTTACCTTAAAACATAAACAAACGCTTTCTACACTCATAGCTCCACGTTAAGATTTTTCCCTGTGTCGTGGGTGCCATGGACACATTAAGACGAATACACAAACACCATGCCAGCACATAATAGCTGTAGTTATTATATTTTGGTAATCACTTAAAACATAATCTAAAATCCAAGCAAAAGAGTTGTAAAAGTTAGTAATTCCAGATATATTATTCACAAAAATAATCGATAATTGCGCTCCGTAAGTCAGAGAGTTCCCGCTCTGTAAGAATTAGACTTAGATTAGTTTATCTTTTATCGGAATAAGATACGGCTCTAAAGATAGAACATTAAAATTTCATATTGTCGATCCGGTGTGTGGAAGCGTCTCGGATTGGAGTGAGTTTAGTCAAGTAATTACACTCTTAGAACTTCGCTACTGTTGCGAACTGAGAATATTTTCCGCGGAAGTACTCGTGAGAAGGAATAAATTCAAAACTTCCGACTAGTTAGGTATTTGTACAGTTACATAAGTTATGTTTGTGGGGATGTAAAGTATGTTTGTTTGTGTGTACAAAACGTAGGAAGCGTACGCAGATAAAATGTTTGCGCTATTAAAGTATTATTTTAGTTCAAGAAAAAGTTATTTACATATTACTGTAAATAACAAAGAAGCGTATAGTTTTGTTATTTAATAGAATCTACAGCTTAGGATGGCTTTTTATTTATTTATTTTACAAAATCCTTTCTGTAAGCTTTCTGTAAGCAACTCAAAAAGGACAGGTATATTGAAAGTGAAATATTTGAAAGTATGTATGGCTCAGTTATAATGAGACGACCATCCAAGTTCTTAGGAGATGCATATGTAATTGATTTCAGATAAAACGTGTGTTTTTTATGATGTAGATTATTATTATTTTTATAAGACTAAAGTTACAAACGAGCGTGGACTCCACCTAGTGGTTAGTTGTTACCACCACCCATGGACATCTCTAAGCACTTCATAAAGAACAAGAATCCTCTCTGAAGTCGATCACAGATATTTGCTACTTCCGAGGACTAAGATGGTCGCCTCATATAGCCGTGAGCCGGTTTCCAATCCTTCCATCGAAACGCAAGAGAACAACGCAAAGAACTGCTTCTCGCTAGGTATAGGTGAAGCGGCGGTACTTCCATGGTCGAACTATATCGGTTCTACCATCTAGTGAAATTATACTAGTTCATGGCTGCAAATGACTTCAAAAAATGTTTTACGGAAAATAACTTTTCCTTGACATATATCAAGAAGAGCAGCTTACCTTTTATTAGGCAGAAATACATATGTAGATGTAGTTGTGTCCGCACGAAAAGTGTTAGTAACTTAGTATCTTCAGAAGACAATGGCTTTCCTAATAAATACCAGAGTATTGGAAATGCCTTTACATTGGCTTAACAATATTTTCATATAACAATGTGTTATGTAATCAATGGATAGAAGCGGATTCGACCACAATCCGAAATTGAATTCTGCCCCAAATATATTGACAATCAATAGCTGAATTATTCTAGCCCATCACCAGAATTCGGGGTAAAATAATTAGGACAATAGGATCCACGTTTGTTAGTAACTGTTGTTGTGGGTTGGAGTATGTTTAATTACGTTAAGCACTTGACCAATTTGTAGACTTAAGGTGCGTTGGGGTAATATCGGAGCTGGGGTAAAATCGGTCGACTGCAATTGTAGCCGAATTAGGTCATCTTTATAAAAATCGTATCAAGTACGTACCTAATTTTCATGGCATGGTATATGAAGTCGCCAATTTTATAAATGTGGTCAATTTAGTCCACAATTTAAACTGTATGGCTTTACCCCAGCTCCGATGTTACCGCAACATACCTTATTTATCCGAGCATTCCAACTTAGTCCTCAGAGGTAGCAACACTTCTGTGGCCAACCTAAGGTAAGACTGATCTTATCTGGGGTACAAATGTCCATCGGCGGCACTGGCCACTTACCAACTGCTGGACTGCATGCTAGTTTAATATTTCCATATTATCTATACTAATAATCCATACTATACTATCTATTCTATACTATCTTACTAATCTATACTAATCTATACTATCTATACTAATAATATAAAGCAGTAAAGTTAGTTTGGTTGAACGCGCTATTCTCAGAAACTACTGGTTCGAATTGAAAAAATATTTTTGTGTTCAAAAATAAATTTATCGAGGCAGGCTTTAGGCTATATCACATTACATTATGACTTCATTAGTCATAATGTAATGTGATATAGCAGAGTGGAGGCAGCAATGAAAAATGTAGCAAGAACGGAAAAATTTACTACATTTGATTTAGTGATCATAGCGTGATGTACTTGAAATAGTTTTAATACATTGTTTTCTAATAAACGCGGGTGAAACTGCGTGGTACAGCTAGTAATATATAAAATATATAAAAATATAAGTAGGTATAATTAGTTAAAACTAATAGTATGGCATTGTGTGGTCGTATGACATCGGTTGAATGGTCGATTGACATTGGTCTTATAGACTACATCGTAGAGGTTGAATAATGATTAAGGTTAAATAAGTTTAAACTGTTCAAAGAACACAGTAAGCATACCTACACGTATGTCTAAGTACTGTCCATAGCGATATCAAGGTTCATGAACCTTCCACCAACCTACTAAGTGTATTGATAACTTTAATCATTACCTATAGAAAAGTTACCTATATTCCGCTATTGAAACGTCATATGAGTAATTAATAGCATCGTTACATAGGGCGTGGGCGGCGAATTGGAATGGAACGGAACGTGAAGCCAGTTTATAAATAAAATATTAAAGCACTAAATTATACGCAATAAAGAGCCGACGTAACGTAGGAATGAAACTTCGCCAAGTAGAACTCTAAAAAAATATCTGCAGAGTCTGAATAAAAGTGTCCTGCGACAAGGTTACGCAAGAGCCTCCCGCTTCGCAAACTGAACGTTACAGGTATTTACTTTTAATGAATATTGATTGAGATGAAAAATAAATTAGGTTCCTCCGCATTTGTACATGGTACTTTTATATACGTTGTAGGTAGGTACATTTATTAGTTCTATACACTGTTTAAGCGTTACTGAAAGTTATAGTTGAATGAAAACGATTAAGGAGTGGGTATGGTTAGTTTAAGATAGATTTTTTAATGTTCTGTTTGCTAGTATTAGTACAGCAGACCAGATGTTTCTTGCAGCTTGATTGTTATATACAATTAAACATTTTTTAAAAACGACAAAAAAAACGACTTTAAATTGCAAAGGATTAGTATGAAAACAATCCGTTTAAAAGAATGGCACAGATAACAAATGTATGTAAATTTAAATCGTAAACACCGAAAGAGCAAGGGCTAAATCCCAATCTGTCAGTACGGATTTACGTATATTCGATGTTGATCGGGGATTTTTAAAAGATGTGTGAGCCTTTATACCGCGCAAGCCGTATTTACGTGACTTTTCCCTAGGGGTAAAAGATAATTCGACCAGTAATATCAGATTGGTAAAGAGTTAAAAACCAAAATGTTCTTTTTATAAAATACGAATGTTAAGATTTTTTGCAGTAAAAATATTGTTCTTTGATATAAAGCTCTTGATTGTTTATAACGACGTTTTTTGTAGTAAAAATATTCTACCTTGATATAAAACTCTTGATTGTTTATAATTAACAAGGACTAATTGACTGCATTCGGACTGGGTATTAGAGTACAAGACCGTTGGGAGTGATGCCAATTAGGAGTAGAACAAATATGTCCAGTTATTTCCAATATAGTTAGATAGTCAACGGCAAATCCCGGCTCGTAAGATAATCGAATAAGTTCGAACCACCGAATAAACAGTGGGGTGTTAAATATAATTTGCATGTATTCGTTATATTGCAATGTTTTCGTTAATATTGTAAAATTATGTGTAAATGACAGGATCCGGGAAGTATTCGATCTTCTAAAGCAATTTCTGAGTAAAGGGGGTACCCCTTGAGGCCTGAAAATCCTTGCCTTACCGCCCTTATGTCGACTTAGCCGTAGCATTGAGGGGAAGACGTCCCCATTATTATATTACCTATAACAGCAAATCTGTAAAAATATATACAAAGATTGTTATTGTTCTAAAACGTTTTGTATTGTAGGTTGATTTATAAAGGCACTATTCTATGTATATAGATAATTGCTCATATACTATCTGGGAGCTAAGTTACTGCACTCTATTGTATCTCGGCGAAGATACGTGCAACACTTTCAGTTTTGTTAAGAAACAACGATAAATATTGACTCTTTTTCGCTTTCAAACTGATAAAGGTTATTGTAACTGAAACCAAGTAAATAATGTTAAGTAAACTTAAATTTATTGAATAATAAACGACCTCTATATTTATTAAGAACTGTTGTACTCCATTTTTGTCTATAATTAATTAATTATCTATAACATTTAAATAAAAAGTACCTACCTGGTTGAACGAGCTTCGCCCGGTTTTTTGTTTTTCTAGCATCACAAAGCTCCATCTATCGAGTAAAATGATTTTTTACTTTCTTACCCAGAGTTGACTCATCGGTCATAACGTTATAGATGGCGCTGATATATTGATGTTCTTTAAAATGCGATTTTTCGTATGCCTATTTCTTGAGAACCGAGCTTTCCTCGGAACCTTGAAAAATCGATTCCTTGAGCCGAAAAATCTCTAATCTATAACTTACATGGAAATCGTTGAAGTCGTTTCCGAGATCTTGATTACACATGCATGTATACTTGATTTCATATATATATATATATATATAGGTATTTATATATTATACAAGAATTGCTACTTTAAATATATTAGATATTGCTCGAGATACGATCACATAGATTCAGCTTAATTATAGTGCGTGACACTATACTGAGGCGATCATCGTAGTCCACAGGAGTGATTATACATCTGCCGTCCACTTTCAGTATAACCCTCGTACAATATATAGTTGATAATAATTGACGTGTATAGGAGGCAATGTTAAGTTGTGCCATCAGGTGACTGATCACCAGTCACCTGATGGCAACTTAATATTGCCTCCTATATACTTCATTTCCTATATACTCGTTTGCCATTATAACTTTAACTACTTTTAAGTTTTAAACAAATAAATTCATCATTTATCCTCATGTCTGGTTAGACCAAGGATTCGAACGCCAAACAAAACGTAAGGACTAAAAATAGTTAATTTAATAAGTTGCAAATTCTGACGATAGACGTTTTCATACGAATGTTATTTTTTTATATTGCCGTTATTTCGACGGTCGTTTAAGATCTTCGTCAACCGCGGATTTTTCTATTACGGACAGGAATCGCTTCAGAATCCGGCCATAGACCACTCGCTGGCCAAGTGCGAATTTCACACACGTTTTAGAACTTTTTTTAGAGTACCCTCAAAATAATGATAGTTGAAACTCAACCTCCCAATGAAGGATTTAACCATACGAGCGTTTATGTGCGTACTAATAATTTATTTTCATTACTTTACAGTGCAGAATAACATCGTGAGGAAACCTTTACTACATATATCATAAAACTTATAATTGTATACCTCCTAAGAATTTAATAAACTATACTGCACCAAGGTCATATTAGGAGGGAATATTGTTTATTTGCTACTGTAAAGTGTCGAACAATCATTGATAAGCACTCCACGTTTCAGTAATACTTATTAATTATATAATCTATGTATATTTTAATAATCTTTTACTCACCTTTAACAGATATGTCCTATAAAATCTTTATAATTCGTCATTGGTCTCGTTTCGTATAGTTATGGAATAGTTAGATATTATAAAGTATCAAATATTGTTATCACTTTCAACAATTATCTTATAGTAAGTTGTAGTTAACGATGCTGGTTCATAGCTATCTATATTTCATTAACCTAAGTAAATAAAAAAAAAAACACACACACCCAGTATAAATAAATATAAATAAAATATACATACAATAAAATTATAACTGTGTATCTTGTATCTTGTGTACTCGTTCTATACCTATTAAAATCCAGTTTTGATGTTGCATACACATAATAACTTCATATAAATTCTTTGAAATTAAATAAAATCTAACCATAAATTGTTATCTGTTTCAAGAACAAGATGGCGGCCCTATTGAAACTTACTCGGCGTACTTCACACGTGAATGCGTTTTCTCACACGAGGCAGTATGTCAGAGCCAATATTCCGCTCGTGTACTCCCAAGAAGTACAGATTGCCAAGGAAAATAACAAACCTATCGTGGCCCTGGAGTCTACAATCATTACTCATGGCATGCCGTTTCCTAAGAACATCGAAACAGCACTCGAAGTTGAACACATTATAAGGCAAAGGGTAAGTATAATATTATTTTAAATTAAAATAATATACGGTTAGATTAAATGTTATCAAAATCACTTCAAAGCGCTTAATTGTTATCAAATACTGTTACAGTAGATAATAAGTACTACAATATTTCTTTTTACGCAAAAATTCTGTCATAATCAGTTGACCTTGGCAAGATTTTTAGATCAGCCCAGAAAAAATATTTTCGTGTTTTTATAACATAGTGAATATTAGTCCGGACAAATAAAAAGTAATAATGCAGTCTTTATATAAGAGACGTTTAGTGGAAACAAGTGAACAATTGTTTCAAAAACTCATTGACATTTTGTCGAGCCTTTACAGATATCCATAATTATTATCAAATCACACGTAGGGGAGAACAGATTTCTCGGTAAAATATCCCTTTTTTCTGCACAACCGTATAGTTGCGAGAAAACT
The DNA here is from genome assembly GCA_018249875.1 of Cecropterus toxeus. NCBI lineage: Eukaryota > Metazoa > Arthropoda > Insecta > Lepidoptera > Hesperiidae > Cecropterus > Cecropterus toxeus. The sequence goes on along the minus strand of DWNE01007609.1, from coordinate 3,285 downwards.
GTATTTGTTTAAGTATTTTTTTATAATCTAATTTTTAACAATCTTCATGCGATTAACGAGTTGATAAGTCCAAATCTCACTGCATCTATACAAGGGGAGACGCCTAAAAATTGCTAAAAGAACCTAATGTCATTAATGGACTCCTCTTATCATGTCTATAGTATTTTATATTCGGTACATTACATTACCTAATACTGTTCGTTAATGCTTTTCGCTATCCAGATGGAAAGTTCACTTAAACTAGCGAAAAGCCTACAAAAGCCAGCGCACAAGCCGCCTCGTTGTTAGTTGGCAACCGTTTGTACAAAATAACGTCCACGGCTGAAAGCCTTTTGTCCTCTGAACAGGCTCCATTTGAATAGACTTCCCGTCTTTTATGACATCGTCTGCTTAAGTAATCTACGTATTTTATCTAAACTACAAAGCTTTAGGAATTGCAAGTAAGTCGCCACTCAGTGGTCGCTACGCAACATGAAGTTCACTCAGAACGGTACATTTTTAATGCCGTCTGATGCACTCCGCTTTGGGCACTTTGGGACTAAAAACAGTTTTGGTTCAGTTATGAACAATTTTAGGCTTCAAGGCTTCTATGCCAATAAAGTTTGTTATACATCAGTATTTTTAGATTATGTACAAATACTATAGGCAACTAAATAATGTTGTCGTAAATTTTAATTAACATCCCAAATCTCCTTTATTTTTTAATATTTATTTAAATCGGCAACTTCTCTTTACTTTTAAAAATACATTTATATCTTGTGAAAATGATAGTGCATTAAGTATTTTTTTTTCCATAACGTTTAAAGATTCGTTGAATGATTATAAAGCTTAATTCCACAGGGTGCCACACCTGCTACCATAGCCATTTTAGGAGGTCAAGTAACAGTGGGCCTCACAGAAGAACAGCTGAAGTATCTGGGAGCAGCAAAAGGTGTGGTTAAGGCATCAAGGAGAGACCTCCCAGCAGTGATGGCAGAGAAATTTGACGGTGCAACCACCGTCGCTGGAACTATAATTGTAGCAGAACTAGCCGAAATACCCATATTTGTTACTGGGGGCATAGGTAATTAAAATGACTTCATTTTCTTTAAGGTTCATATTTTCTTCTTCTCATAAGACATACTTAGTATTTAAAATTCAGTGGGTGGGTCACATAAAATTCAAGACTCACTTTTCAGAGCTTCTACACTCATAACGTCATAACCCCACACTAGTATTTATCTAGTATTGTGAGTGCCAGGGATATACACATACACTTATACACAAATACCTAGAACCAGAACTTTTTACAAAAAGTAAAAAGTTTCAAGATTTTTTACGAACATAAGAATATCGACAAAAATTTCGAATAGAGCCAGACGTTTAAATGTGTATTTATATCAATATATTTTTATGCCCGTGCTTTAAACCTGCTATGCGACCTTCTAATTCATAGAGTCCAATAACACAGCCTCAGAAATATTTGATCAACTTTCGGCATATCAGCTGCGTTATGCCAAACAGGCCGCGCTAAAAACTTGAATTATTCAGCCAATGATAGTGGAGCGTTCATGAATGTTGGTATCGGAGCGTATCCATTTTCACGTATCGTATTCAATTAGAGCAGGCCGGTGAACAAGCGCTTGAACGAACGCTGAAATTAATATCGAATTCCGCGACACAGTACACGCCCCATTGTACTGCTACCCACAAAATCTCATGAACTGTTTTCCCATGCCAACATCGCTTGCAAGTTATGTTAGTACTATGTTATCTCACATCACAATGAACTGTTCTCCAGGCCAACAATGCTTGCAAGCTATGTAATTTATACCATGTTATATCTTCGGTGGTTGACTGTATCGTATTATTAATAGCAAAAATATTGGTATTATACTTCATTTACAAACCACTGCAAATCACAAATACTGTATAATATACTACATTTACATTAGTCTCCAAATTAAAATAGCTAGGCTAACTGAACTCTGAAGAACACAATAGATAACAAAATAGACCCTTCAAACTACAATAGGTACTGCTTATATAATACGAAAGGATTGCTGATATATTGCTTGATTTAAGAAGGTAATATGTATCTTTAAGTTATGTATAAAATATTCTAGTCCATACATTATTACGTCGGTAGCATTTATCAAATTTACCATAACCCAACGCATATTTTTGAGGAACACCGTGAAGAAAACGGCTCAGTGCGATTAAGGCCACAAGGGACCCGTCTAAATCTTTACAGTGGCAACGCATCTGTGGCCCTTTCTTATTTCGGTTGATTATACACGATTATATATTTTACGAGGGTTTGGATAACCTTCGATAGATCGTTGGTCAATGCGTTTGATTGCTCAATGGATTTTCTCAGTTATTTTCACTTGAAGTAAGTCATAAAAACCTTATAGGGATATAATTATTGTTTGTAAAGTTTGCTATTATCTCCAGTTGGATTAATCTTAAAATAATTATTTTGTTTCCTTGATCACATATTTTTTGGATTATGTATGTAACCCATAATAATTTACATATAACTGTCTTTCCCAAATTATTCTTGTAAAGTTTAGGCTGTACAAAAAATAATCGATCGACGAGAAATCCATAATAATTTGGGAAGATCTGTCCTTCCCAAATTATTCTGGTGAGGTGTATACTGTAAAAATAATTCGATTGTCAGTACAGCAGATTCCTATAACATTTATAGAAAAAGCAATACAATCGTGCATTCTTATATATTATTCAGGAGGAGTACACCGCAATGGGGAACAAACAATGGATATATCAGCTGACCTGACTGAGCTCGGCCGGAGCAAAACCCTGGTGGTATGCAGTGGCGCAAAATCAATTCTCGATATTGGAAGGACTCTAGAGTACCTGGTAAATTATTTTCTGCTCTCAATTGGTACTTCCGACGAGCTGCAATTTCCCCCTGTAAATATTTAATCCGTCCCTAGCGAGTAAGCACTTTCAACTGCGCTCATCTTGCTTTAAATATATGAGTATCCACTCGTCGGATGTGTTAATACGAAACGGAATTTGCTCCGATTTATCTCAATATTGAGAATGGTAAAATAAACAGTACAAATTGTCATAATATTGTGTTTGAAAATTCGGTCTCTCAATTTTGGGGTTCAAGTTCAAATCCCATGCATGCATTTTCGATATTTTGAAGTTATGAACATATCAATTATCCCTTACTAGCTGAGCCCGCGGTTTCACACGCGTTTAAAAGAAATGGTAGAACCAATGTAGTTCGACCGGGAAAGTACCACCGCCATATCTATTTCTAGCGTGAAG
>DWNE01007608.1:0-12114 GCA_018249875.1 Cecropterus toxeus | reverse complement strand
TGACATATAGAAACCCATTATTATGGTGAACGTGACGTGCGAGAGGAGTCGCAGGAATAAGATGACAATTTCAGATATTAAAATTTAATATTTACAAACAAAAGCAATCTACTTTATATAAAGAAACAGCTGTTGTTTTATCTTGTTTTTTTATACCTAAACCTAACGATAAGGCAAACGGGCTACCTGATAGTAAGTAGTCACCGTTGCCTAAGGACATTTGCAACACCAGGGGAGTCTACCCGGGTAAACAGGAGCTCCTCGAGGCCCGCAGACCTTACGCCACGCGGCGACGCCACGCCGCGGCATAGGACGACTTTCAAAGTCAAAAGTCAAAAGGGGAGTCGCCAAAGCATCGCCGGCTTTGAAGGAGAACTCTTTTCACACTTTTTTTTGAAGAGGCCCATGTCATAGCGCACCGGGAATACCTCGGGAGGAGGCTCATTCCACATCTTACACGTCCGTGGTAAAAACGAACGTGCAAACCGAACCGTAGAGGACCGCCACGAGTCCAGTTCACGATGGAACCTCATCCTTCGGCGAGTGGTGCGGTTACAAAAAGGTGACGTAGGCACCAGATCAAATAGTTCCTGGGAACACTCACTATTGTAAAGCCGGTAGAATACGCAGAGAGAGCCTATGTCCCTCCGTAAGCTTAAGGGTTCTAACCGATTGGTGATCCTTGGGTCGTTGACGATTCGGATCTCGCGCTTCTGTACGGAGTCTAGTTTTCTATCGGAGTTATCTATTTATATAGTGTTTGAGATATTTACCTTTGTTAGCTTTTTACTTTTCACCATTTAAACTTGAATAATTGCCTCGATTAATAATTCGATCAATAAAACTAATCAGTTCGTAGACACTGTTACTTTTCTTACAGGTATAGATGTCACCACTTACTTCTTATTAACATTACATTAAAGTCCTAAAATTGATAGCAAACAAGACTGCAACAAACGAGCAATCTAGGTGATATTTAATGTTCAATGCCGCCTACATAATTATATATGCAGTACCAATAACATATACGTGTTGCCTTTAATATCTAAATTATAACGCGTAATGTGTATTTTGCACTTCATTGCAATAATAAATTTCATATAAATCAGGAGTTAGAATATAAACGTTATTTAGCAACTACACCCTTCTACCAAAACGCAAAAATTGCTTCATACATAATAGACATAATGTAAGTTTAGCGGCGGTATATCCCAACTCATCCCTACTTATTTTAACTTGAATAAATTCGCTTCTATTTTCTCGCCAACACTAAAACAAGTACCTAAAGCTCGCAGATCTAGAGTTGTTGGAGTATGGGGTCTCCGCGTATGGTGTTATTAATTGATTTCGTTTATAAACCACGCTGATGCCTTTGAAATCCATACACCATATACGCCATAACTGCGATGGCAAATTACGATGGGTTTAGAGCTGTTTTTGCGTACGTTGATTCATAAGATGCCTATTCGGGAAGTGTTACGGAGAAGTCTATAAAAGTCTTCAGGTTGAAGAGAAGATTGACAAATAAATTGGTTTAATATATCCTCTAATAACTGTTACAGAATAAGAGTACGGTGCAGTTTTAAAGACAGTACTGTAATGAGTGTCACAAATATCTATAAATAGCTTGCTAAACAAGCCCTTTGTTTAATCTGATGCACGACAAGATATTAGAAGTAGCTTTTAATGATATAAATTGACTATGAAAAACGACAAACCTGCATACTTTCTCGTCGGATTTATCAGTTGGAAGTTCATTGTATATTAATATCAGTCATCAATACACATAGCCAATATTGACAGGTAAAGCGGTTGAAGGAAGGCAGGAAGGGGGATAGTCACTACCGCTCTCCCAGTTGCTGCTTTATACCAATAGTAGTAAGTGTCCATGTGTTTTAACGTAAACACAGTTATTTGAAAAAGGTAGAATCTTTTGTGGTTTCACTTCAGGTGCATCGCTGCCATACCTACAATTGCATAATAGCATGCTAAGTGCGGCTGTGTTCAAGCCTGAGGGGTATGCTAAGGGAGATATAACTTATCCGTTTTCCAAGTTCTCAGAAGTAGCAACACATCTGTGGCCAAAGTACCTTAGGTAAGCCTTTAACTAATCTGGGGTTGATTATGTATTTGACGACCCGCGTGGCGGAGCGGTTACCGTACCGGTCTAATGCGCAGTGGATCCCGGGTTTGACCCCCGGACAGACAGAAATGTATATGATGAGTTTAGATTTCTGTTCTGGATCTGGGTGTTTGTGTATTCGTCTTTGTGTGTCTATAGTACCCACGAGTCAGGAGAAAATCCTACTGTGGGGCTATGAGTGTAGAAAGCTTATGTTTGTGTCCATTGGTGGCAATAGACACTTACCATCAGATTCACTGCATGCATGTTCGCTGCTTTCAAGTTATAAATAAGACACAGCTTACATAAGATATTTTATCGTCCTAAGGATTACGCATATGAGATTTTTTCTTATATACATACATACGGACTTCTATCCGTATATGCCATATATACTGCCATATATGCTGTATATAAGATGTGTGATAAGGCTATGTGCGAGTAGAAATAGCATAAGAAAGGCTTCCTTCTTATGCTATTTCTACTCGCACATAGTCGACTTTTTATTTGTGTTTGCATTTGCTGTTCCATTCAACGAGACCAACTCACACACCCTCATTTCAATTTCACTTACTCATTCAAAAGTCAGTTACAGTTAAATATAATATTCCAATAATAACCCACATACTATTTGCATACAGCGACAAGTTGGTATCAGGCCTCGGTCGCAGCCATTCAATGGTCATTCAATAGTCGATCAGGCATAATTAGTCACGCAGATATCACTGATACTGACTGACAAGTGCTCGCCAACGGAAGTACTCGTATGGAAAGGTTAAAACTATTTCTGTGTTTTAGGGTTCCGTACACAAAGGGTAGAACCGGGAACCTGATACTAAGACTCCGTTGTCCGACTGTCCGTCTATCTGTCACGTCGTATCTCATGAACCGTGATAGCTAGACAGTTGAATTTTTTAGAGATGGTTTATTTCTGTTGCCGCTAAATAACTAATACTTACTGAAAAGGGAATAATATATATATTAAAGGGGGGTTTCAAAAAAACAAACGTGACTTATTTGCTCGATATTAATAACGACTACAGTCAAACGGTTGTCATATTCACAGAATATAAAGTTATGTTATGTTTACTTTAAAAATAAATAATTAAATTAAAACGAAATAAATAATTAAAGGGGGCTCCCATACAACAAACGTGAATTTTTGGCCATTATGGACAACTAGCAGTGCCACGCATTTTCACTCGCGTTTATTAGAGGACAATGTAATAAAAACAAACATAGCGTGATGTTATATAGCGTAAAGCCTTCCACGTTAAATTTACTGTTCAACACAAAAATATTCTTTCAATTCGAACCAGTAGTTCTTGAGATCAGCGCGTTCAACCAAACAAACTCTACTGCTTTATAATATTATATTAGTAATTAGGATATTAGTATTAGTATATTAGTGCATATATATGTTACAGAACCCTTTTTACGCGAGTTCGCGCGTAGTCGATTTTTTATTTCTGTTTAAGTAGTATTTACGTTTGTCGGGAGATTCGCAATACAAAGAGTCTGCTAGAATCAAGCGCAATGTTTGCGAGTATTCTTAGGGTTCTGTAGCCAAAAGGTTAACGCGGAATTCTAACCACCTTCGGTGTTTTTCCATTTATCAGAAAGCTTTAGATTTTCAAAGATATCTGCAATATTTTACAAAATGTATATTTTAATGTATTTACCCATATAACTAACAAATACAAAAAATAAAAGAGTTCACAACCACACGTTTGTGTTTTATTGCAATGTGTGGACGAAAAGAGAAACACTAATTGTTTTAAGAACATACAATAAGCTCGTACTAAGAAGACTAATCACTTGTGAATTACAAATACGTTGCTTCTGCAGAAGAAGAATATTATACTTTAATATTGTACCCTTTCCTAGAAACGCAACTAATTCATAGTATAAATAGGTGTGACGGCGGTATCTCCTGAGTCGAAATCTTTCTTCCTTGAAGTTATCATACAGTTGCAATTTTAATTCATTTTAATATTATTATTGGTAGGTGCTTAATTCAGCTTATCTTCAAATTTTCTAAAACATTTGATGATCCAATTAGACTAGGGGGATGTATCTGTGATAGTTTATCATACTCGCTTCTTTATTTCTATTGCGGTAATTACCTTAGTACCTATTAAAGAAACTGCTCTTTAATGTGTTAAAACGAATTCCTTTATACAAATCATAACAATATGCCTAACAGGTGGTCTCAGAACGATCTTTTCATCATTCATAAAAAATAAATGATCCATATTAATAAAAACTGACAATCATAAAAGATTTTATGGAACCAATACGATTACCATCGCACGGTTACCGAATTGTGCCTTAAACGGTTCATAAGAATACACGAATACGGATTGCACAAAATGTATTGATCGTATCACCGGCGAGTAACGAGATGCGAGTTAAAGATAAAGTCAGCGAATATGAGAATATAATATTATACTTAGGTAGTTAATATTGCTAGGGACGGTACATTAAAACTAAGCACGTTCACGTTCGTAATAAAAAATAAAAAGAATAAATTCGTTTTATTGGTTCTGGTATTGTAAGCATTTGTATAATTAAATTTGATTTCTACTCATACACCTAAAGTAATAAAAGACGAAAAAAATAAAATAAATGCTAAATAGGCAATGGTGCTTATTTATTTATTACGTTTTAATTTTATTTCATATTTATATAATCATTATATTTAAACAGACAGTGAAAAAGGGTATAATTATTTTAACTGAGAGTAATATTCAACAAAATATCATTTTATGCAACAACCGTCTCGTTTCGATATCCTAATATTGATTGATTGATTTTCATTTTTCATAATATTTACCATATCGGCATTCAATCGCTTACAAAATACCATAACCTCGCCTGCAGTGAAACGAGTGCTGTAAGCGGCCACAACAATAAGGTATTGCACAAATAAATGATATCGTACTTGTAAATCGGTATGTTATTGTGCTATCATCGTAAACGGCGCTCGTAAAATTTCTGGTAGTGGGGCCCGATAACGTTTGTTTCGGTGGTATTTATTGGCGGTGATCTCACTGGTCATAAAGATAAAAAGGAACACGGTACGGTCGGCAAAATATCTTATCAGATTTTGTATACTTCCAAAATTCAAAATTTTTTAGGACTCTAAGTGGTCTGAATCTGTGTTTGCTGGACACGGATCTGGGTAAAAATTCAAACTGAGAAGGAATACGGTACAATCAGAAAATTACGAATTACCTGTTCTCTAATATTTACGATCCAACGATGCTGGTTGATCTTAGGCATAAGTGACCACAGGCCATACTTCACCATGCCGCACAAATGCGTGTGGTATAAAATAGACTTTGCGCATCTACATAAATTTTGTGTTTTTTTTTTTCTTATTGTTAGTTGCAAATGTAAATGGTAAATAATTTTAAACATGTAAATACATATATAAAATAAAATTTATTAATTGAAATCAAAATGTTTGCTTTGATTAATTGAATATCTATCTAAGAAACCTGCTTCCATAGATCTTATGGCATTTCCAATTAAATAATCAGAAATCCCATAAGATCATGCCATAAGATATTTTGTATTGAGATTTTTTAAAATATGCCTCTGCACCACATTTTCCAAATGTGTCTTTTTTTGTACACGGTACAAGCGTATGTTGCTTTAATACAACTATTTAGGTTTTTCCAATTAACGAATATGACAATCAATAACTTTAAACACTTTAACAAATTAATGTGTTTTAAATAATAATTAAAATAATTATTATTATCGTATGTGCACTTTTTATAAAATTTTGGGTAACTTATTTTGCTTTTGGGTTCTCTGTTATGTGATATATCCGATTGGGCCATAAGCATTTTATTGATAAGTATTTAGTACATTGCCCAGTAAATTAATTACTTATTTTATAGATTATTCATGCACCAATTCCTATGATACCTTCGCCATAGTTTTCTCTGTCAATGTTTTCACTGTGCTGTTCTGATATTTGGTAAACAATACCGCTGTAATCATAATGTAGAAACCATTTAACGTCTGGAAAATTTATTGGAAATTATACTACACCAATTAAATAAATATCGATATACCATAAAAAATACATTACATAAGTTGGGTAACATAAGAATCTCATCTGGTGTGAAACCCAAGCCGGCAGACATCAATTGTGATGATAATAAAATCATCTTTAAATGTTTTCGATATACATTATCTCATGATTTTAATTGCGCACTCCTGATAAGTGAAATCCTGTTTCCCGTGTTGCGTTTAAAATGTAAATTCTGATTTTTGACAATTATTTCGGTGGCACCAGTTACTTATGTTACAAACCGGCAGACTTTTGCTAGAATTTATAAATTGATTGTATATATAATGGATAGAGATCGGGTTTTTATACTCGAGCATATCATATTTAAATGAAATTCAAATACAAAAGATCATGCAATTCATTAGATCGTATTATGTGGTTTAAAGTTATGACATGTAGTCAATGACCACTGCTACTCTCGAAAATCTCTAATCAATCTAAGCTGAGTATGGCCAGGTATTGTGCTATTCCTAACAATTAATATAGAATACTTTGGATGAGTATATCTTCCTCACCATCCTTAAAACTGGAAATATCAGTTCAAATTGGTCATCTTTAAATCCAAAATATCAAATATTTTCTCATAAGGATTGATTAATGTGTCTATTTACCATACCAGTGCAATCATACACATTTTTTTATTTAAAGGTAAGCATATAAATACACATAAAACAGATAAGTATTTGACAACTCTTTGTATTTTATCCTTACTTTTTTCATCAATATCTTAGAAATGTGTATAAAAAGTAAGTTCGACATAAATAAGTTTTTAGGTATGTACCTTAATGTGGAACTAATACAAAGGCAATCTTGTACCATATATTATAGACAAGATCTGAAAAGGCTCATTAAAAACGTCACCCAGTAGAATGTTAAGGCGCTTCATTTCGCGATAACTGATCGTACGTGAGCAAATTTCTCCAACCGACAAAGTGGACCATTCACCTCATTATAATAAATCCTAAAGATCAAAAACAACAAATCATTGTGCCCACTATCTCGATCCATTCAGACCCAGAAGGAAACTCAGAAAACAATGTTCATTTAACGAATACCAAAGTAAGTTGGTCCAATAATTGCTTACCTCCATTTAGACGTTGCATGAACCATTGAATAGGACAATTTGTCGGTGCACCCTTTAGCCGCTTTAGAAGTAGACATTTCCAAGGGTCCGTGCGGAGAGCTCTGATACCTCGTTAGTTATCTTGCGTTGCCACTAAATAATTGTAGCAGAATTGTAGAAACTGGGCCCGGTAATGAAATCGGACTTAACGCCGAGGAAACTAAAGTCGCAACTTGTTTGGATTGTGAAACAAATAGTATGGATACTGGTAATAAGATTTCTGACTTAGTAGTTGGAAATAGAATCGAATATGAAACGAGAGGCTTGCTTTTTTATGAAGGGCGAAGTTTGATTGATTTTGAATCTAACAGAGATGACGTTAAGATTGTTAATGAAATGGGTGATGCCGCGGAGTTATTTTTGTGATATGCCGCGTGGTACGGAAGCAGGCGCAATTTAACTGTCCACAGTCTTTATTTACTGGTATTGAGTGATATATTTACGGACAAATGTGATGGTACAAACGATTCAGATGTGTCGGCGATATTTCTTGGTTATTTTCACGTTGACCTGACAAGGGCCCATACTGCCGAGTTGAGTTACTCCTCTCGATTCTTTATTTTAGCGAACTTACGAGACAGGACAAGAATGTTGTATGTTAAAATGTTTCTAAAGAGCTATACGGAGACGCGGTGAAAATATTGTTAAGTAATTTAAATAGGACCGTTTAAGGACATTTAAATAGGACCGTTTTGACGTAATTCTGTTGTATTTGGTAATTTTACTACTATTTAAAGATGGAACCACGTTGATATGATATTCTAGAATAAAGTATTGCACTATGTACTTCTTAAACCCTAAGACAGCATCATACTAGTTTGCTTACTAGATTTTATCTTTTAGGTAGTGACCTCCTGCCCAGTATTGAAAAATTAAAATGAAATAAACTATACTACGCAAATTAAAAAAAATAATAATCTAATTGCCCTTATACGTTTCTATTTCTATAATTGTCTACAATTTTAAAATTGTTAGCAGGTTATTGTTTACATTGCACTTGCTACCTTAACGTTTTAAAGTAAAATTAATTGTGATTTCCAAATTGCTATTAAATAATTTCCATAACTACTTAATACAAGTTACAAGTTCCAAGCGATTGCTACATGTAAAAATTATAGACCTCCGTGACTCAAGTCCAAATTTTCCAATCCAATTCCAATTTCTTTGATCGTGTCTTCTTTAAAAGAGTAATAAATTGTAATCAATAGATCGGCTATTAACGACACCAATTAAATAATCATAAAATAACGTCAATAACTTCCTATAATATATCGTGCGTTGCGTGCACGGTGTATTATTTATGAGCTTAAGATGTTTAGCGTTTCAATAGAAAAATTATGGCCCTAGGAAAAAGAGCGGTCTCAGAACTTATATCAACGATATTTTGAGCCCGCTTGTCGGATTATAAGAAAATATCGACCTATCAATAATCGTAATAAATACTTCGTTAATAATGTATATGGGAATTCTGTCAGCATGTGCTCGGATGTGGAAAAAATGTTCTTTTCATTGACCATTTAGGGAAAGCTGTTTATACAAGTCACACTAACCCGTAATATAAATTTATCTTACACGGTAATTATTTTTACGTTATCAAATGTAATCGAGTCCTCAGTTAACGTTTTGCTAAGAGTGCTAAAACACGGCTATGTTAAAAATGTCTTATCTCATCTTGGTACGTTTTGAAAAATTACAATTTTTTTGTCATGTTTATCATGGCCAAGATATCAACAATAATTTGTTTTAGTTTAAAGTTCATAATCATGGATCATATTTATGTATACAATTTTCATGTACTTTACATATATTACAGGTACGTCCACATATACGTTTTTAAATACCACATAGCCGTTTTCATTTTACTTATTAAAATATTACAAATTGATACTAAAAGTGATAAACTATCCATACCTGTTTATATACAAGGAATCTTAGGTGCTTAAAATTAAAAAATAACAAAAACGATACAACGTCCACGTTAAAGGGTTCTATAATTGAAGCTATAACACTATCATACTGCTATGAAATTCTATCGTAAACAAGACTCATTCATTTGTTGATCGACTAAAAAACCATGACACTGCGTTTGCGCATCGACGTCGGCTGCCCAAAGCAATAAAACGTTACTCACAAATAGTTTTACATTCCCGAACCAGCCCTCTCCTTCTTTTTCAACAGAAACAACAGAGACAAAACATGTTTAGGAAGCATGTAATTGAATTTAGCAGGGGCAAGTGATCGTTGGTGTACGTGAGATATGAATTAAACGATCGCAGATAAGCTTTAGATCTTGTAATGGTACAGTATATCTTTTTAATTGGAAGAGTTTTTGCTAGACGCGTTCTTGATGCGGAGGTATGTGAGAAAAACGCATTCTTCAATGGTATGCCATTCATCTTTGAGAGATTGCGGCTGGTGCAATATGAAAGATCCAGCGAGAACAAAAATGAAATTATCTCAAATTAATTGCACTATAACTTACTCATTTATATTTCACAAAACTCTATGATAACAAAGATTACTTACGAATACATTAATATAAGTTGCAAGTAGAAATAATTACTAAATTATAAGATTGCTATACTCTTAAAAGCCTAATAAGTAGATTTTACAATAAATACTTGAAATAACTCAAATAAAACATAATACAAACACAGTTTTTTATATCAACACCAAAATTTCAATCGCTCCTTGCCATACACTTGGACCCAATTGCAAGAAAAGCAATATTGTAGATTAGACTGAAGTGTTGACGTTTCTGTTTCTGAGGAACAAAGTGGTGTGAAATTTTTTGTTTGACATAAAAATGCAGCAGGAGGCATTTTGTAGTTCGATTTGTAGGCAGCGTGCTCCGCATAGATTTTAAACGACTTCAAACAACTTCGCGTTAAACGTTTTTTTGCAAAAACAAACCGGATACGGGAGTTTAAGAGCCTTCGGGACTATAAAGTTGGTTTTTGTGACAGAAAACGACAAGTGGGATAAATAAAGTTTACATAAGAATGTGTATCAGTTCTTCATTGGAATACTGAGTTTCTGGAATCGAGACACTACGAGTATGTGCCTGACATGGCAACTTCACAATAACAATTAGCAAAGTATTTTATGTAGGAACAAAGTAGTGAATATTTACTTCATTGTGTAGAATAAGAAGCCAACAAACATGCGTTCCATCTCATACATTAAGTACCACATATATTCTGTATTTTTTTTACGCCTTTATTTCACGTGAGATTTGTTATATTTCTCGCACATATTTTATACTTTTTTCGACCATCGCGAGTATTATAAACACAGCAAATTCAAGACCTTCTTTTGCAAAAGGACCCGGATCAATTTGATTTAAAAGGTCAGCTGCAATACCAAATACACTCGTAATATTGACCCCACGCCTAATCGTAATCATAAATCTAAGTAATCTTCGGGTCAAATGAAACACTGCTAAATCGCAGGCGGCTGGGAGAAGCCATTTGCGTCCAATTAAAGGCGAATAAATTGGCGCCTCCCATGTGGATATCAATAATCCCGGGGCCCGTGAGATCAGTTTGTGTGTACACCAAGGCGCGGGAATATGCCAAAGATTAGATATGTAACAAGAAACGACAAAATATCTGTATGCAATTAGGAACACTTATGTTAAGGTTAAGACGACGGTCTTCGTCCTCAGGAGTAAAAACGCATGTGTGATCGACTTCAGATAGAACCTGTGTACGTTATATTTAAAGATGCTTACAGATACCTATCCGTGGGCGGCAGTCACCACTTACCATTAAGTGTACGCCTTGCTCGTTTACTGCTGCATAATTTTAACGTCAAAGTTTCGAAACAAATATGCAGTTTACCTAATGAAAAATAGTCATAAACCTATACCTGTCTTCCTAATCGAAGTATCTTCCTTAAAACTTACATCCTTTCATATGTATCTCATAACTACTGATCGAATTTTGCTAAAATTTAGAAGACATATAGTTTGTGACCTAGAATCAGATACTCGTCACTGAGATCAACTTGACTAAAGCGTGCGGAGCCTCGGGAAAAAGCCTGTCAAAAATATATAAGTAGTATTTTTTTTGAAACGTGCAGTAAAACATAGAAATGGCAGAATAAACACAAAGCAGCTTCTATAAAATACGTACAAAACTTATGTTCCATGCCTAAGGGATCCTCTGCGTACTTATCTCTAGACCTAACACCTTGACGTGGCTTATAATTTATGGAGGAAGCAATAGCTTCTGTTATTACGGCAGCGTTATAGATTGCAATGCTAGTTGGTCCCCCGACATTACTCGTATCATCTCACCTGAGTGTTTTTTGTTTCTAATGATTGGTGTAATCAATTTTAATACAGCAATGATGCAGGACGATCTTACGAGACAATTTTAGTTTATTTTTTTCTACACCAAGGTTTGCTTGGAGATGTACGCGCCTTTTTTGTTTACTTCAACAATATGAAAAAAAATAACTAAGTCAGTATATGGGTCAAAAGAGTTAAGAGTTTAATTTTACTTATATATTATATTTTACTTATGTTTTCCCGTACATGGGGGATGGCAAGGAGGGTAGCTGCAGCCTGGATTATGTGTACCTCCCTGCTTTGTAATGTAGTCAATAGAAGTTCTTATTTTACTCTCTTACAGCGCTATGCCCCTAGTACGAGTTTATCACGTTTTCTGAACATTGCAATCTACATTTAAGAAAGAAAGAAAGAAATAGTTTATTCATAATGCGTACACACTCACACTGTTAAAGACACTGTAATAATATAACAACAAATTACATTTG
>DWNE01007607.1:0-12114 GCA_018249875.1 Cecropterus toxeus | reverse complement strand
CAAGATTTATAAATTAGTTCGCCAAAGAAGTTTCACTTCTGACATGTGTACTTTGTACGCACGCATGTTTTTTTATATTATTTTCACGCAGGTCTTCAGAATTAGGTATAATAAAAGTGGCAGACGTCTCATTTCAGTGCTCGTGTTCAAACCGGCGACTTGGTTCTTAAGTTCTTACTATTTCGTGCATATTTTCTGCTTAGCCCAATGGTTTTGTACCACTTGTTAAGGTATAATAAAGGTTAAATAAATAAATAAATTGCGAGTCGAACGAAGCGCAGTGACCGGTTAAATTGTTATTGAAGTTGGCGCTCATATGTTCATGGTTTTGTGGCCGTGATACAGCGAAATACGTATAATGCGACTAAGTACTATATACTGTATAAGTGTATATTAACTAATATTATTAATTTATTTTCTACTTCATTGTGGCATGGAAGTTGGTCTTATATTTTTTGTTATTTTTTATGACGTGTTTGCTTACGTCCGGTAGGCATTACGAAAAAAAATTACGTCATTCCATTCCTAAGAGGTTATATAGGAGTAGCAAGTTCGCTACTAATTCTCTTAATTTGAAAGCAAACACTATGAAAATACGGTACTCTGTGTATAAATAAATAATTATACAGTTATTTCACAGCGTTTGGGAAAATCAACCACTGAAGGTCCTTGACCTTTGACCCTTTGACCTTTGACGTCTAAAGTATCGAGAATATTCTCGTGACAATAATAACATACACTATCAGTTACAGTTTAACATAACTTTGCGCTTAATAAGCACTTAATACAGTTAGGTACTCGATGATGCATTATCCCCTAAGTGCTTTCAACTTATTTTATTTACGCTTCCATGAAAGTAATGTCGATAAAACACGCTAAACGTAAATAATTCGATACTTATTTACCCTTACGTTTCTTTTTTGATGTGAAACACCTGTAGGCGCTGGTAAACTTGATCGTTGGCATGGCGATGCTTACCTTTATTTTTTTAGCGCCATCTGTTATATATTTTCAGAACTATTAAGTATCGAATAAAACTAAGCGGGCTGCGGTGTTAGTTCGACTTAGTGCGGGGTACACACGCCTTCTAAAACACACGCCTTCTACACTCATAGCCCCACACTAGGATTTTCTCCTGTGTCGTGGGTGCCATGGACACACAAACACGAATTCACAACGGTACTGTTCGTCGGTGGCGTTTTTTTAATAATGCTATATATTTAGGTCCTGTTCAATCTTACGCAATAGCTACGTTTATTATCCTTCTCCTGGGCCTGGATCACATCAACCAGGGTATACTGACGATTTGCATTTCAAGTATCCATTTATATTTTTACCCGACTGCGTCAGTCATTACTCTCCTAATGTTTTAACCGACTTCGAAAAGGAGGACGTTATACGTTTGACTGTATGTATGTTTTTTTATGTATGTTCACCAATTTCTCCGCCGTTTCTGGACCGATTTTCAAATTTATTTTTTTAGAGCGTATGTATGTATATACATACATACGCTCTAAAAAAATGTATGTATGTATGTATGTTGTATGTATGTATGTTTGTTTTTGTATATATGTTAATTTCTTTGGCACGCGCTACAGACAAAACGGCTTGACGGATTGTGACGTATAGTATATTATTAGAATCGTCTCAGTTTGTTTCAATGGCGCCTGGAAATAGAGGAAAAAGGAAGGAGAGGGTGTTTTTTGTACTATATGACAATGTGGGTATCAAACGAAAGCTAGTAAATAGACCAATCTAAATCTAATTTTCTACAATCAGTGCTCTTTTATTCAATATTTTTTTTTACGTTTTTTTTTATTACGTTTTTAAAGAAGTTAATATGTAATTACCTGGTTCGTCACAATAAGCGCTTCTCGACTCGCGAACATACTTCTGTGAGCCCATCGAAGCAAATTATCAACATTTCCAATAAATAACTCAATAACGCATTAACGGTGAAGTGCTCTCAACGTACGATATTGCGGCCTAATGAAAATAATTTTGGTGAATTTATCATCCGTAAACGATAATAAAATGTGAGTGTGTTTATATTCTACTATATTAGATCCGCTTTTACCAAATGATGTGCTGTTATAATTGATAATTGTTTTATTGATACAGGAAACATTCCAGTTCCATCGGTGTTTCCGGAGTCGAACCACAAAGGGACCTACCAAATATATATGTAATTTAATTGTGTTATAATATACAATATATAAACATAAATGCTTTCTACATTCATAGCCCCACAGTAGGATTTTCTCCTGGGACGTGGGTGCCATGGACATACAAAGACACAAACACCCAGACCCTGAACAGAAATCTAAACTCATCATAAAGTTGCTTACAGATCATCGGCGGCAGTCACCACTTACCATCAGGTGGACTGCATGCTCGTTTGCTACTTATATATTTTATACTAGTGATGCGACTCGAATAGGATTTTGTGACTCGAGTCACTCGAGCAATTTTGCTACCTCACTCGAGTTATACTCGAGTTTTCGAGTCACTCGAGTGAAAAATCTTACTCGAGTTGCAAGTGCAATTCGAGTGAATTTATTTTAGCAATTATTAATAACAGAGCACGCAGTCTACCTGATGGTAAGTGGTCACTGTTGCCCTTGAACATCTGTAGCCATCTCATCAGTATCATATATAAATCAGCCGATATCCATATCCAACAACACTTATGAACTTATGATATGCCAGAAATAACTATGGTAGTACCGCTCCGGCCGACTCGTTCTGATTCCAAAACCTTTCAAATTTAAAAAACATGGGTTGGTTGGGTTCAAATTAAAAAAAATATAAATGTAGTTGTATTTTGTATGGCATAAAATTTTTGTGTATAGGTTTTGTTTTATTTTTCTACATATTTGTCAGAAAGTGGGAATATTTTTTTACCTCTTAAATTTGCTCTACACCGCTTTGACTGGGGAGTGCCAATGCTGACATGAGGCGGAATATCATGTCGACGGTTACGTATCGGATTTTCTGTTCCTCGCACACAGTTCTAACAAAAATAATTATATTTTTGATCCCCACGAACAATCCTTATTACTCAGGTGATGTTTTGAGTACAGTAGACAAACATGAATAAAGTAATAAAAATCTTTCTTTGTGCGTGTCAAAGCAGATTTCATTATAGTGAAAAATCAATTTATCTCCCAAAAGGTTTCATAAGTGAATTCTGATTTTATTACATTTGCCTTGATATACTTACGTACAACAAAATTAGAATAAACAATCTGTTATTGTTTTCATGTTTATTTTTTTAACAAAACGAATTGAATCATAACTTTGTATTATATACACTTTCTTTCTTGTTTCTGGCAAGGATGAATTGTTACATGCAGTGATAGTCTAGAACAGCGGTTGCAACTCCGCTGCCAAAGGTCGAACCTCGGACCGCCCAATATTATCTAATATACCTTCTTAAATGATATTTTCATAGAGCCGCCGCTCACGGCGCCAGTATGGTACATTTAGAGAATAGCATAATATTTTGGCGATTTCTTTTATTGACAGCTGTGCCACGCAGTTTCACCCGCGTACGCAAGGAAAGCTCTCAAAAATAAAAATATATTCACGTTTTTGCAACATTTTTTGTTGTTGCTCCACTCTTATTAGTCATAACGTGATGTTGCCTAAAGCCTTCTTCGATAAATTTACTATTCAACACAAAAGTATTTTTTCAATTGAAACCAGTATTTCCTGAGATTAGCGCGTTCAACCAAACAAACTAGTATTATATTAGTATAGAAGTATAGATTTAACATACCATAATTGAATTTTGCTGTATCTTTAAACTCTCTTAATTGGCATTGTACGTAGATAATATTCAACTTTTCAAGAATATCCGGACCCCACTTAAAACCATTTGCTGACCCCTGGTCTAGAAGTTGAAATATGACCCCACCTTACTACGGTGAAGGAAAATTATAAGTGGAAAGTGGAAGGAAAATAATTAGTGTATAAGTAAATTGTTCATTGAAATAGGAAAAGATAAAAACAATATAACTTTAGCAGAAACGAACAAATTTGTTTCGCAATAATTGGTGACCTTTCCAAACCTAATTACATTAGTTGAATCGTTGTTAATTATTTCGCGTGAACAAAAGCTTTAAAATTTAATTTTGCACCAGCTTCGCTCTTTAAAATTTATTAAACTAGTACGTCTATATTAATTGTGAGAGAAGTTAATAAAATTAATAGGGAACGAGAATATATTCGAAGGGCACGTATTATTATTATATGAAAGCAAATTACTCGTATATTGAAATTGTATCCATGGTTATTGGTATGTTGAAATTTAGGCATCAAAAAATTAATTTGTCAAATGTGGGACTGAGCAATGGTTTATAAAGTCTAGGCTTACAAAAGCTCATGACGACATAAGTTCTGATCAATAAAAAATACATCTCGCTCCTTCTATATAAGGTGTGAGCGAGATAGCATTTATTATCGATTTCACAGAGTATGTCATGTGTACACAGATATACGCGTATCCAGAATTAACCTGTGGCGACGGTCTTAGCTATGACTAGTTTGTTGCTGTCCGTTCAAGGAAGAGGGAAAATGCATGAGATAGGCAGCAGTACTGTCCTGTGTAACACATCAACACCTACTGCGTAAACAGTGCGTACGCCAGGCGAGGTATCTATTTATAATCCTCATCCGGAGAACCCTATATCCAGCTGTGAACCTGAAGAGGCTGATAGTTGTAGATGATACACAAATGAATAACGGCTAATGTGGCCCTATAGTATATATTATTATCGTATTGTTCAGATTAGTTTTATTTATATAGATGTATATATATTGTCATATATAGATATTTATAAAAGCAGAAGATTAGTTCCTCACTTTTGGTTACTCATTGCATAGTGCCTAACTATTTTAGGTAGATCCATGAAATTTATACAATAGGTTTATTTTGTAATATAGACACAATATTATTTAACGTTAAAATCTGAGCGTGCGAAGCTCGTATAATAATATGCGGTTTGAGTTTAAGTAGAAAAAAATGGATTGACAAAGAAAATGAAATTAAACATTGACACGACGGTCAATTGTTGTAAAATTAATTTGCAGTTACTGTTTATATAATTTCAGGAAATCTTTATTCTTCACCACCGCCAATTACCTATTTGCTATTTATAATGGCAGTGTCAGGCGGTCAGACCCTATTGGTCTGGCCTAAAGTGTATGGTAAGGTAGACATACTTACATGATGCGTTTCAAATCAGATCTTCTGCTTTGAGTTTAATTTTGGGTTAACATCTGTGAGGTAAGTATAGAAACGTCTGGTTAGACAAAATGTGTGTTATATTAAAATTAAACAATAAATGTTGCCACATAACAGATGAGATATTGATATTGCTTCTAACTTTACAAATGTTTACTTTTCATTTATATCAAACTGGTGCGCGAATAAATAGGGACTGAAAATACAGTAATAAATACTCAGAAATAATGAGATACCTCTGAATTGTATTATACTTTGTAGAAGCTTTGTGTGTGTTTTATGACAGATGTTTCATATTGTTTTCGGAAGACTTGTGTTACTATTTCTTTACTAGCTCATGATATAGTTTAGATAAAACAATTTCAGACAGACTATGTGATTCCTGTAGGTTTTTGTGTACCAAAACTACTATGTATCTCTTTAGGTTTAATTTCAATAAAATCAGTCAAGTGCCTGTCGTACTCGCAGGCGAAGGGTATCGTAGCATTATCATTCACAAATCTTGGAGAGAAAATATAGCGCTGTTGTAAAAAATAAAGTTGAACAATTTCAGTAACCAACATAACTTTGTTTTTCATAGTGTTTATATGAATTGCAAAGTTTTGTTATTTGGTTTTAGAAACCTTAATGTCATTTTTGTAGAAATTTCTATGGACACCCCACACGTGTATGTAAGATAAAAATAGAGTTTTTAAGTTTCGGTTCCGTGTATGGGGAGCCCCTCCTAAATTTAATATATTTTTTATTTTTGTAAAAAAATTCGGGAAGCTGTTTACAGTTTCAACTCTATTATAGTCTTAATAATTTCCGAATAAAGTGGCTGTGACATACGGACAGACGGACAGGCAGATATGATGAATCTATAAGGGTTCCGATTTTTGCCAATTGGCTACGGAACCCTAAAAATCATGTAGTAAGGAATGGACCTACATCGAGAAGTTAATTTTACATATTTCACAATCGAGAAAAAATTGACTGTGGAGTGGAGGATTTTTTTTATATCCTACTGAAGTATCAAAAAAACAAGCAGTACATCTGATGGTAAGTGGCTACTGCTGCCCGCGGGCATTTGTTATCAAACTCAGATGAGATCAGACAGAGTCTTACCTGAGGTCGGCTAGAGATGCGTTGCTATTCCCGATGACCAAGTTCGAACGCCTCGGATAAGTATGTTTTCATTAGCAAAGGGCGTGGCCCTTCAGACTAAAACATGCTAACGCTAACAGGGGCTAAACATATTAATCACAAAAGGGTCTACCACCTTCAAAATGCTATTGGTAGAACTTCATTTCGGCGATTGAAGCGATAGAGAAAGTGGACGAAGCCATCAGCCACCAACCAGGATAAGTAATTCCTTAGAGCAATCAACATTATGAAGGTTCTATCCGATCGTACTATCAGGTCGGCCCACATATTACTGAAGGATGTTAACGGGGTGAAGTTAGTGTTTGGGCGCACCTGACCAGAGATGTGAGTAGAACTCTGTACCTATAAGGTCGCATCGTTTGCGTTATAAGCAAAATAACTTGGTACGCAGCGAAGTATTGCTTCAAGTCTGAACGGGTGACCTTATACATTGTAAGACTGTAACTTAGAACGAAATGTTGAAAGCGTCAATTAGCGGCTCTTGGGAGAAAAGTTTTGTCCGGGAGGGCTAACTATCTGAATCAAACGGAACTAATTTAAAAAGTTATCCTCTTTCCCATTATAGGAACAATTCCGCTAAACTTTTCGAATAGTTTTATTTATGGTCATCGTCATGGCTAATAAATCATGAATATATTGCCCATTATTTAATGCGGATCCAAAATGTTATTCAGTTTCTTTATTTCCAGGCGTCATTTTTAAAAATTATACAGCTTAGTCACTATGTCAACTGACGATTCTAATGATAGGTATATCATACGTCATAATCCATGAAGCCGCTTAGGCCGTAGCGTGTACTAAAGAAATGGACATACATACAAACATACATACAGTCGGGTAAAAATGATGATTATGATTATATTTGTAGATACTTGGCTTTTAAAATAAGACTTTAGAAACCAGGCCTAAATGGTAGGTAAGTATCACGTCATTCGGTTATCACTTTAGATCTTCAGCCATTTAACACCCGTTGAAAGCCATTCAACACAATTCTTCATCGTCGACTATAAGCATAATGGCTAGCATTTGTCATCTACACCAGTTAAGCACCCTTTTGGTACAAACTTTTAATACATTAAAGTTGGTTAGCTTAGAAACTTTTCTATTCAAAAAAGAGTTTATGACAGCGCTCTATGTTAGTATTTTTTATAGCAGCTTCAAGAATGTTTCTCTTACGTTTTATTTTTGATCGATATTATTTTGACCTGAATTAGTGTCTCCTCAGAAAAATGAACAACAACTTTAGATGAATTTACAGATAGACAATATTCGGCAACATAAAATCTTCGCACTGCGTTCTTCAGAAACGCTAAAAACGTAACTTCACGCTTGTAAAATGTTACAGTTCATAACGTTTTTGGAACTTTTAAAAAGCATAGAGCTTGATATCAGATTGGATGAAAATTGTAAATGCACAGCGTGCTTCGCATGAATCTAAAGTTCCATGAACTGAACGCTTCGGAAAAGTCTGAATTCGATTTCACTTGTTAATAAATAAAAACAAATTTTTAAGTAAGAAATACTCTAATCCTAAGAAGTGTAAAAGGAAAATAAACTATATTTGTATGTACTTATTGGCCTGCTTAGTTTCATAAAATTAGTGGATAATATTTTGATATCAATTCTAGCGATTGCAGTTACGAAAATCTTATTTCCTGTGTTCAGAGACATTACGTATGAGCCAAGGCCAAGTTCCCGACATATAGCTCTAAGAATTATAAGGCTTAAATCGATCGGTCAAACATAACTCATAACCAACGGATAAGAAAGACAATCGAATCGAAGATTTCTAGTTAAATTAGTCTGGATTATTATTAATAGGAGGAGAAGTAGCATTATCATTAAAAGGGTAATGATATTAATCATATTTTCAAAAATTACGTACGGTAAGATAAGGCTACCTTATTAGGTAGGTAAGGAACTTAGTGAGTCTTAGTGAGTCTTGCGTTCTAGAGTATTTCTTAAATAAGGAGTACATATTTTTGAAACATTTAAGATTCGAATATGTCGTCCAGAATAGTCAATATTTGATGCAAAGTTGCATTTCCGAAGTCAGCTGTTTACACTGTAACTAGATCAGTTTCTCAGTTAGTTACTCCGTAGGCGGTGATTTAGCAAGCCCTTAATGAGATGGCCATGGCCAGTGTACTTGGATAACGTCCAACTGTTACCAATTAGCGTCGCTCTAATTGTTGACTTGAAGATGTTCATCCAAGTTTCCTTGCTCTAACGGCTTGTCTTGTATCTCAACTCAACTGTATAGTAATTTGCTGTGGAACAGAAGTCAAATTGTCGGTATTAGTATATTTAATGCGTTTAATATAATTTACAGGTTCTTCAAGTGTTTGTTGCGATCTTACGTTAATTACCCGATTGCGCCAGAAAGAAGGTAATGTTTTTCGAGCATGTATGTATTACGTGTATTCATATATGTATGTCCATTTATATGGCACACGCTACATGCAATGACATATGTTTCGTCATCATTGCAAACGTCTCAGTTTGCAAAGGGATATAGAAGGGCTATATAATTTTTAATAATGGGGGAGGGGGATTATTTTATTCAAGATAAAGATGTAGGTATATATATAAAAATCGATGTTTTACTTGACTATTCAAACGAAACTCATCGTTTAAAGCAGTCGGGATTTTTGTTATATTTATAACAAAGTTACTTAGTTTAGTACATTAGTGGATTTAAGATATTAAATACAAATATAATCACTGCCTTTTTCTAGCCTGTGGATAGAATGGTGTAAGAAGTCTGATATAAAATTATAAGGCAGTATAAATTCCTCCTCTTTGACGACCCGCGTGGTGGAGCGGTCACCATACCGGTCAGACGCGCTGGAAGTCCCGGGTTCGATTTCCGGCCAGACAGAAAAATGATGAGTTTAGATTTCTGTTCTGGGTGTGGGTGTTTATTGTATTCGTCTTTCTTGTCAATGGCACCCACGACACAGGAGAAAATCCTAGTGTGGGGCTATGTGTAGAAAGCGTGTAGAAAGCCTGTTTTTAGGCTAATTTGAAAATGAATAGTATTTTATTAAAAGACACAAAAAATATGAATAGTAGGTACTTTTACGAAAAGTCTTTTTTTCGTCCCAGAAATAAATACAATTACTATTAATTTTACTACGTATTTTTATACCCAACCGAGTTATAACCAGCTGACCAGAGACCGGATGACCTAGTGGATCTGATGGACCTGATACTAATCGAAAACATCGTTTCTATGGATACAGAAATCTACCTTAATAACATAATAAATTATATCGGTTTAGCATTTGGCTTCAGGCCCGCTGCTTAGTTAGAATACGGCAGTATTTCAGAACTAATCAGGCAATAAACTTAGATTAAGCGAATTGTCATTACTCTAATTGCATGCAGTTGTTAAATGTAAAATTCAATTCAACAAATCGAAGGTTAGGGTCTACAATTCTAAAGGCACATGTACTTTTAGTATCGTATTTTTAATTATTTCTGTCTAATAGCAGTGTTTACCGCTGGTGCATTTTAGTCTAAAGGCTTTGGTAAAAGAGATATACTTTTCCGAGTCGCTCCAACTCAGGGGTAGCAACACATTAATAGCCAACCTCAAGTAAGGTCCTGATCTTATTTGTGGTTCATTACAGATGTTCAAAGGCGACAGAAGCCACTTACCACCAGATGGACTGCATGTTCGTTTGCTACTAATGTATTCAAGTGCCTTCGTACTGTCCATCTTTAATTGAAGGCCATTAAAAGCAAAAAGCTCTTTTTGTTTATTTATGCATTGAATTAAATTAAGATAAGCTCTTCACACTTTTTAAATAGACTGTTTGACATATAAGAAGTGTCAAGAGTAGTAAAGTTAGTAGCTATATTAGTTAAGTTAATATATTTGCAAAGGAAAATGTCAAGGTACATACATATACTTATATTGACAAATATAATACAAGAGAAACTAATTTTGTTTTCAATATTTTTATTACGTTCAAAAAAGTACATTGTTTTTAATCAAATATTTAATCGACTGAGTCATAAGGATAGTAATGTTTTTCTAGCGTATGTATGTATGCTTGTTTCTTTGTTTGTATATTATGTATGTACATTTCTTAAGCACGCGCTACAGTCCAAATTCACGTTTTCACGGATTGTGACGTATGACATAGGATTAGAATCGTCTAAATTTGTAGAGTGACATAGGCTACATAATTTAGAAAATGGCGTCTATAAATATCGAAATAAGAGGGAGGTGGGGGGGAGGGATGACTTTTTTGTCGCGATAATGTGGGTATCCAATGAAAGCTAGTAAATATACCATTCTAAATATACATACATACACTATAGTACTTTTACCTGACTATTTCCTCAAAAACTTATACTCGTACTTAAATTAGATATATCAATATGAACAATAACTCGTTTGACATAGTCGGGTTGTTTGTTTAACTATTTTTAACGATGTCACTAGTTTTAATATTATTAGGGTTATTATTAAGTTATAGGTGTAGTAAATATCGGCAAAAAGACATTCAAAACCGCATATCGTGAGTACCCGTAACATATTAACCCGTAACAGTTTCTATGAGTTTTTGAAACGTTGGCTAGCATAATTGAGTTATCATTTTATTTGTTAAATTCCGTTTTATATGTTTCAAGACCGTAACTTTAATGAAATAATCGTTGTCCTAAGATAACTTGTTCTTCGTAAATAAGTAGCTGTTTCCGCAAACTAGTTCGTTTTCCGGAAGACTGAGCATTTTGGAAGAATTAAGCCTTTGCTTTAGGTTACTATTTGGCATCCTTCCTAGTTAACTTGTGTTACATTTTGAAACCAAGCCAGGGTCTAATCGGACCACCTTAAGATTATATAATACAATAGGTTTTTAGCACTAAAATTCTTGATGAAATCAAATAATACAAAGACATATGATTTTAAGCCGATATTATCGCGGAATGGATACCTTTTAATATGTTACGGGTACTCACGATATACGGTTTTTAATTCATTTTTAGACGTAGGGTAGATCAACAATTCCTCCCCGCCACCGCAGTTTTGCCGCGACCACGATCCATATAACTGGGTCGAAATATCGGCAAAAAGAAGTTCAAAAACCGCATATCGTGTGTACCCGTAATATATTAAATATACAAAGACAATGTATGACCCAAAAGGTGAAATTGTTAAAGAGAATCTGAATTAATGTAAACTAATGAATAAGTAATTGTAAACCAAGCGCAAGGTGTATTTAATGACATTTATATTAAATAGTCTGTGAAGTCTTTTTAAGTGCGAATGTCGTATTATATCAAAGTCTATTTAAGTGTAAATATATTTTATTATTTATTAAGATTATTCCCCATGACAAAAGTGGATTTGTACCAGTAGCAATTTTTATCATATCACATTGTTGGAGCTGGGCCTCTCTCCACATCTTATTATTATTTAATAAAACATGGTGCCAAAATAAAACTTTATATTACTTTTTAGTTCTATGCGCGTATATTTGTTAGCTTTGCGAACTTTCGTGTGGTTTGTCTGTTTCCTTCTACCTGTGTACCTAAGTGTATATTTATTAATTATTCAAAAGTCCTATTATAACGTAATTCATAAGATGAGCCACGGTCTCCGAGACGTGTGCAAATGGCGTATTTCCATCTGTTATACCCGCCCCGCTATCAGAATGCAAACGAGCCTTTATGAATAATTCAATAACCTCATGAGCTTTTCACCA
>DWNE01007606.1:0-12115 GCA_018249875.1 Cecropterus toxeus | reverse complement strand
AAGACAAATAGGTAAGGTGCAATAAGTAAATTTTAAGAGCAGGTAACAAGAATGAAGTTAATGAATAAATTAATTAATAGCAGAAGGAGAAAACTTAAGATGAAAACGGTATATAATAAGGATACAACGTGGATAAAGAAGTTAGAGTTAGAAAGATATGGTAAGCAAGATCTAGGCGTTCCAACTTAGTCCTTAGGGGAAGTAACGATTTCTTTATCAGACTGAAGTGGCAAACGGGCATGCAGTCCACCTGATGGCAAGTGGTTAATGCCGCCCATAGACATCTGTAAGCAACTTTATTTAGAACAGAGATTCTATCCATAGTCGATCACAGATGCGTTGCTACTCCCGAGGATTAAGATGGTCGCCTCATATAAAAGTGAGCTGGCAACCACACCCTTCCACCGAAACGTAAAAACTGCCTCACGCTAGAAATAGGTGTGGCGGAGGTGACCTCTGTCGAACGTTTGTTCTACCACCTGGTAAACGCCTCTGTGGCCAACCTCACCTGATAAATATCCTATCTGGGGTTGATTACAGACGCCATGCAGCATTGGCTACCTTCCATCAGGTCGGCTGCATGGTCTTCTGATCATTTCATTCTCATCTATATTAATATTATAAAGCAGTAGAGTTTGACTGATGAACGCGCTAATCTCAAGAACTACAGGTTCGAATTTAGAAATTCTTTTTGTTCAATAGTAAATTTATCGTGGAAGGCTTTAGGCTATAACATCACGTTATGTTTGCTTTAAATAGATTGTTCTCTAATAAACGCGGATGAAACTGCGTGGCACAGCTAGTTTCTGATAAAAAAGAACTAATTCCTCTACCTGAATCTGATAACAGATGTATTGCCATGAGGTCTAAGACGATATAAGTGAGGTAAGGTAGACAACCACACCCTTCAAAAGGAACGCAAGAAAAAATACCAAAATAAAATGTTCATGAAAAACATATTACTCGTATTTTGCCTCCAGAAAGATTTTCTCAAAACTACTAGGTACTTACGGAATATATTAAAAAAGATATTCTTTGAGGTATTCAGGCCAACCATGAATGGTTCGCGAATTCCTCTTTGATTATATCTGAGGGGTTTCTCAAACGTTAACGGCGTTTACACACGGGATATTATTATGTACGCCAACGCTGCGTCTGTTTTTAAGATAAACAAAATTTAAGATAAAATAGTTTGTAGGACATTATATAATGTTATTGGGCGAGGATGTAAATGGAGTACTCGTTATATTATATAGATGTTTCAAAATGAATTCCTTAAATATATTTTTAATTAGAGTATATTAATCCGAAAATAATTGTGGGATAAAAAGTTATAAATAAAAAAATATATAAAACAAAACACTTTATAAAAATATCCTCCAATAAGAAATGTTGCACAGTTTTCCAATTTTTATATACAGTATAGACATGTATCACGTGGGTTAATTGCTGTTTTTTTATTTAGCGGCTGTAGAAATAAGTCCGTTATTTCACAATACCATGTTTATAACGGAACCCATAATTGTTAATTAGACATGATTTACGACGATTTTTATTATCGTATGATTATATGATATGCTTTAATACAATTTGTAAAAACTTACTTTAGACTTACTCCGACTTTTTTCCATAGCCGATTCCAGTTAATTTGAAGTCCACGTCCAACCTTACTTTTAAAAGCTGCGATTATTTTAGAAAAAATACGCTGTATATTTTCACGTCCAAATATTTTAATTAAACACGTTTAACGAAATAAACTGTGCGTAAACGTTTTCTTGGTTCGCACTGTGTCAGTATATCGCTATATAAATTTCTAGCTTCTATTGCCATAAATCCTTTGAGTAATCGTAACGAAAAAACAAAAATGTTTATTTTTATTTCTCTTAGTTATACATTATTAAAAAAGCTGAGATAGGAAGCTTCTCATGGTTCGAGCATTCGAGCTCCCGCACCGCCTCAATAGCCTCGAATATCCGTAAGATAGTCGTAGTTACAAATAACTAAAATTTTTAACTAGTTTGTAAGGTAATATTTAATAGTTTAAAACAATAATCAGACTTTAAATGGTGGAAATTTACCAGGTGGTACAACCAGTGAAGTTCGACCGAATAGGTACCGCCGCCACACCTATTTCTAGTGTGAAGCAGGATCTAGGGATGTGAAAAATCGATTATTTAATAAATCGACTATATTTTAGAATAATTGATTTTTATAAATTCGATTTGTTGACCATAAATAATCGATTTTTTTTGCACCATACTTTCGTTTTTTTTGTCGTCGCTTTGAATTACTAAAAAGATTATTTATTTCGTAGTTTTACGTTATTTCGGATTTCAAACAGAAGCTTTGCAGAAAAAATGTCAACTAAATGAATAAACAATATTTAGAGAGAAAAAACTATGTATTAAAAAACAAGAAAAAAAAATATTAAAAAAAATCGTTAATTTAAAAAAACAAACATCGATTTTTGGAAAATCGATTGATAAAAATAAAATCGATTAATATAAAAAACGATTTTTGCCCAGCCAAGTTACATCCCTAAGCAGTTCTTGTGTTTCGCTTAAAGAGTGTGGTTGCCGACTCACTTATATGAGGCGACTACAGACATAACTATAGGAAATTGCTTCATGTCCACGGTCGGCAGTAACCACTTATTATCAGATCTGGATTACTATATGCCCGTTTGCTACTTCAATCTGATAATAAACATAAAAAATAAACGTTTTTTACACACATATCCCCACAGTAAGATTTTCTCCTGTATCGTGGGTGCCATGGACACTCAAAGACGAATACACAAACACCCAGACCCAGAACAAAAATCTAAACTCATCATTCAGATGCCTGTCTGGCCGGGGATGGAACCCGGGACCCACTGCGCGGAAGATTGGTATGGTAACCGCTCGGCCATGCGGGTTGTCAGTGACAGTGGATCTTCCGAAGTCGAACAACTAACCTTTACATTATAAAATATTTCAACCACTAAGCATTGTTATATTACGGGTAAAACGATCGGAAAAAACAATAAAGTAGGTAAATCGAGTAACGTCAATCTAAGTAAGCGAGATAACCCTTCTCTTACGAATCTTTCCGCTTCACAACAATACCCAACTCAAGCAAAATAAACATGTAACTGGTTAAGGGTGAGTCGGAAGTCAGTAGAATTTTTTACTGTTCAATTTTTCCAGGAATAAGTTTTGTTACTTTTAAAGCTTCCAGAGGCTATATGTACTAGGTTGTTCCCGCGGCTTCGCCGGTTTCGATCATGTTTACCACAGCATTGAGTATCCCGTGTGTTACCACGTGGTAGAATTAGTGTAGTTCGACGGGGGAAGTACCACCGCCACACATATTTATAGCGTGAAGCAGTTCTTGCGTTTCGGTGGAAGGGTGTGGTTGACGGCTCACATATGACGCGACCATCTTAGTCCTCGAGAGTAGCAACACATCTGTAATCGACTTCTTCTATATGAAGTTGCTGACAGATGTCCATTGATGCAGAAACCACTTATCAGGTGGACTACATGCTCGCTCGCTACTTCATTCATAAAAAAAGGCCATAAACTATATATTTTCGAAATTTCAGCGAAATCCGACCATTAGTTTTGTGTAACAAGAGTAAGGGCTTCGCATTTATATTAAGTGAGAGATAATTTATATTACTTCTAGAGTTACCACTTTTTAAAAGTCACTTTTTTAATTGCCCAAAATTAACCATCGGTCATCAGAATCAGTTTATTTATTATAGGATCTCCAAAATTATATGAATCAAAAAATTTACAATATTTCGCTCAGTAGATTCGGATAAAATGGGTAAAGTAGTTACTTTGTAAGATTTTATGTTCCTTCGAGACCCATGCAATTTTCCGGGATGAAGAGTACCCTATGGCCACGTCCATGACACGGGCTATAAATTATGCCCAAATTTCATGATTGGTTGGTTAGTTAAATCATGAAAGCTAAACAAACAAAAGCACCCCCTTTTTATATTAATAAAAATGAATAATTAAAGTACTTACAAAGTAATGTGAGGACATTACACAGGAATCTGATTTTGTCAAAATAATATGCTGTTTTGAGATTGCCTGTCACTTGTTTTACTTGTGAGCAGGAACGTGGTTTGAGAAATGTGGCGGTCGAGGGATAGTTATCCCTCGATCGCCACGAGGCATTCCAACTTAGTTCTTAGGGGTTGCAACACATCTTATCGATTTCAGAAAGGGCTTCACTGAAATTGTTGATTACAGACTATAGGTAGCAGTGGCCACTAATCGTCTAATGGATATGCTCGTTTGTTATTAACGTTCCATAAAAATGCCTTCACGGGACGCCTGGCAGATCTGAAACATCGTATTCGTACAAGTAATATATTAAAAGACTAGACTGTGAATAATGGAAAAATGAAATATGACGATTTTTTTAAGAACATAATGACTATTTATTAAATAAATTTGTATTTGCATTAAATACAATATTTCAATATAAATTTCAAGTATATATGGCATGTATATAATTTATTTGTAGTAATGTGTACGGTGTGACGAACTCGTCGCCACGGCAAGTCTCGCCACGTCGACAACCAAGTTTATCTGCGCCTGCAGATGTGTAACATCAAAACAATGTTTGTTAAGTATTAGGAGCGTATACCCCTTTTTAACTGACTTCCCAAAGGAAAGAAACTATCTATTCGTCACGTATGTTCTAATAGTAAACCTGTTAGTTTCACTAATTAAATCCAATTATTAATTACAAGCTCGTTTGTCACTCCATTATAATAAATACGTTTGTCATATCATGTTCAAACGAAGTAGCTATGTGTATCAATATGTCTAAACATGTTCTTTTGATGCCATCATTATCTTTGGCGAAATATAGTCTCTGTTTACCGACTTGTACCACTGATTGTGCGTGAACGATAAGCGATGAATTTGTGTCGCTTGAACTAAATTTATTTCATATATTTATATCTGTAAACTACGCTTATTACTACCTTATCTTTATTTATACTAGCTTTTTTCGCAGTTTCGCCCGTTTGGGTCATGTTTCCACTGTATAAGTATCCTGTGTTATTTCAGGCCGTAGACTATCAGTGTGGCAAACTTATCCAAATCATATTCATACATCCTCATAAAATTACGCGCTTAAAATATTTGTAAGATACAAAGGGGCTATGAAGAAAAGAAAAAAAAACACATCTTTTTTTTAATATGGACAGTGGACACCTTTTTTATAGATTGGCATGGTCAGTTTAACCTGGTCAACAAGCAACAACATAAATCTATTCCTGTTAAAGTTCTTGTTGAAAATGTCATCGAATATTTACGTCAAATCATTCGGCATCAAAAGCAACCCAATGCCATCATGGCTAAATCATCTTAAAATTAGTGAAATTTCATGAAATTGTGTTTAATTGTTTGAAATAAGCCTCGGGATATTCTCGCGCGAGTCTATCGTCGACAATACAACAAGTACATAAAATTGAGTCAGTGAAAAAAGGACGACAACATGCCATATGTCAATCTTTTTGTCCCTACCGAGAAGAGTAATAGACTCAAACCGCTAGTCAACTTCAACTTTAATCTCAATAACCAAGAGTTTAAAGTTGCTTAAGACTACAAAATCAATGAGAGATGGTAAATTATGTGCTCCAGCAAACAACGTCAAGGCTAATTTAAACAGGACAGACAGAAAGAGCGATTTCGATTAAACTATAAATAAAAATCCACGCTTTAATAAACAGGGCAGACGTCCCTTTAAGATGAGTTATTTTCGAAGCAGTGTGAAAAGCTGATCGTCTATGAGATCACAAGATGTTGTGGTTTTAAACTAGCGCTATGGTGAGAATTAGTTTTACGCTTGCTTTTAGTATCTTGTCATAGATTTATCTATACATGTAAAAATTTTAAACAAGTTTTGCGTGTTTGAACATGCCTATGTTTATAAAAATACTGCAGAACTGAAAATAAGTAATAATGGCATTTCTTATAATTTTTGTTTGTCTGTATGTTTGTATGTATGATCTCATTAAACCAAAACTAGTGATTTTAATATAAACATATATTTAAAAAATGTGGCCTGAGAATAAGTATTTTTAAAATATATGTATATATATATGTCAATAACAGGAATTATTATTAAAAGGATTGACAGACGCTGATGCCTATCTACTAGATTTTGTCTCTCAGTCGCCCTATACAACATCCATGGGAAGAAAGGGTTATTCAATACCTGGTGATATTCAAAACCTATAACCACACACCACAACTTTGTATATTTTCGCATATTATATATTTTTTGGAATAAAGTGTTACCCAATCAAATATTAAACAAATTGCAGCATCAAAATTTAGACCAAAATACTTCAATATCTGAAGCTAGATCTTAAACAGTCAATTGCCTAGATTTATGAGCCGTCCCCATAGATCCTCCAATCAACTGGCCACGTTCAAATAAACATATTTGAATAAATGAGCGTGTAGGGTCAGCTCGCAATTTAGTGCTAAATTTGCCGTCTATCAGGGCTATCACTGAGTTTAGTCCTGCTTCACACTTTCGATTGAAAAATGCGATTTACTTTGTATTATTTTAATTTAGTTTTGGAGGCGTTACGCTCTTAACCGCCCTCTATGGCATTCTTTCAGGGAGGCCTATGCGGGAAAGTCCTGGAAAGTCTTACGGTACCGGCGTCACTAAAATAAAGTTCATACAATATTCAATATAATGTGAGATTGTTCAATAAAGGCTATTATTAGTATTATCTTTTAAATTTATTTTTATAATTGCCATAAGTAGGAAAACTAGTTTACGACTTGAATACGAATATATGATACGAATGTATATATGAAAATATGATATCCTAACCTTAAAAGTATAGAGGACACGTCTCTAGGTGTCTTTCATGTAGCTTAGTATTGATATGATGGCTTTTAAAGTGGCTGTAGTATAAAGTACTGCTTGACACTAAAAATATTATGGTTCTGGGTTCGATTCTAGTTCCGTGTCTTAAATGTGTATATATGAAATGCACGTGGTCACAACGACAAATGTTTCTATGACGATTATTACTAATCATTAGAATATATGTTTAAAGTGCGCTTTATGTGTTTCCCCTCGCCAGAATAAGTTGGAAAACATCGTATATCTACGCCTCGCCTGCTTTGTAGGCTGTATTCATATTCATATACTTCAAAACGCAGCATTGATTAAGTGCTTAATAAGATAGAAATAAGTGTGACAATACCGCCAAGGTCAAACCACGTAGTCCTCGGCTGAACACCTTTGAACCACCTGTTCGTATAACAAACTATATCAAAAAGTCGCAAGTGTGTTTCAGCCCTTATAAACTTATCCTGTTTCGGCAAATGTAACCGGATGTCGAATATCCGGTGCGCTCAGAAATCTAATATACGTAATCTGGATACCATCTTACGTAGCAAAGCTAACTATGTGTTCAGATGGATTGCATTCAGTTCTAATAGACCAGATGATCGTATTAGTGTTGATACTGCCCTGTAAGGTCTAGGTACTGTGCATTATTTTAGACTAGTGAAGTGAAATTTTGAACCTTATTTGTATTATATGGTTTTCGAAAATATGGATTTAGGGTAAACTGGTCAAATCCACAATTTTAAAACTTAAAACAAGAGATTGATATATTATTGCTTACACGATAGTGTTGACATCGATTTTTCAAAAAACATTTAAGAACGGATTTTAGACAAACTTTATGTTACAGAAAGTCTTTAAAACAAATTAGAAAAGTATGTTTTTTTTTTGTATGATCAAATATTTTTTTATGAATAGATGTGTGTACTTTTCGCCTTTACCTACAACCTTAAAAGATTTTTATTAACAAGCACAATTGCAGCATTAAAATAGCAATTTGCAATAAAAATAAAATATTCATCCAATTATATTTTGGCAACCCTACGCGTTTCAACATCAAAGCCGCCGCCAATAGGGCTGGCTATAGATTCGCTCGGCACGGAAGCGGCTATTTGGCTAACCTTGGCAGACTCAATTTATTCCTCTATCGCTCTATCGACAAAATAAATAAGGGATGAAAATATTATTACTGTTACTTACTGAATCTATGTAACGAAATAATAAAATATAGAAATATGGTCTACCATACTAATCATCCTAATATTTATTATATAGAAATAGATTTTCTTTCCTGAATGAAACTTATAGGTACATATCAAATTTACGGATTCTAGGAACCTCTTTAACTAATGGGACGGATTTGGACTAAAGATTTTGTGTATTATAAATAATAAGGTATATATTTTATCTCGCTACTAGTTTTGAACATAAATTGGTATTTGGATTGTGAGTGTAAGATATTATTAAAAATGACCTATATGCCCTAATAACATTTACCATCAATAGGTCTATTTTTAGGTCTATTAGGTATTACTTAGGTCTAGACATTATCCTAAATCCAGATATAATACAAAAATCGCAAAGTTGCTTATACACTTATTATTTATTAACAGTTTTTATATACTATACGTAGTAAAACTACGATATAAGTTTTTTAATAGTATATTTTATTACCTACTTTCATCCATCGCTAAGCTCGTGATAAATTACATCATGTATATGTGTGTTGTATGTATGTGTGTGTGTTAGTGTGTCCCTGTTTCAATTATCATTTTTCTTAGCACACAGCAAAAACGACTATAGAAGGCCCAATGGATGTTCTTTGCATCTGGGAGGTCACCTCCTGCCACCTATTTTCGGAGATATTTTACTTACCCTGCTGTCCTCTAAACGCCGTTGAACTTTATTTATAGTGGGGAATTAGTAGCAACAATATAATCTTCATACTTTATAGTGTTCTTTTTTGTTTACTTTACTAGTTCTTCGTTCAAAGTACTAAGAAAAAATAAAGTAATTCAAAGTACGAAAAAAAAGTGAAGTCAAGATTCAATCACTGGACTATCACTATTTTTGTTTTAAAAGCATTTACATATATATTAAATGGGAAGACCCATAATGTAACCGATGATCATTTGAAATCATAACAAACGTGTCAAATTTTATTAATTTGTATAGAACTAGATTCAATTTGAATATTCGACGCATATCATCGTAACATCACTAATTAGGATTCCGTAGCTACCAATACAATAGACATGCAAGGAGAACATGTACCGACGAATTTCGACCTCGGAAAGCCCGTGACAAATATTTCGTCGCATGCACCTCGCCTGACGAATATTTCGTTGGATTCCAGCATTCCCTGCAAGCTGCTTTCGATACGATACAGATTCCAATTGATATTTCTGATCTGTTTCTGTTTCTCTCCAAATTTTCGATCCGATACCGTTATGCAATTTTATGATTGTTTGTTTGAGGTTTCATTGGTTTTTGTTGTTAATACCTGTGTTTCCTTTGTGATGGGCGTGTTGAAACTCGTTCTCTCAACGAGGGTCTACAATCTACCTTAAGTCCAAACGTTATAAGATGACCAGTTCTCTGAAGTAAATAAATATTTTCAATTAACTCGGACATAATAACTAGAGACTAAAGTGTAACACCTCAATTGGACATAAAGCTAAATGATAATTTCTTTCCATTTTTAATTAAAAACCATAAAACGAATGACTGGTCAGATTACAAAGGATACTTCGAATTTTAATATTCTGTTATTGTCTCTAGAACCTGAAAATAATATTGGCTGTATTACCCAAATTACTATTAAATCGACCACAATACTGGCAACTGCAACTCACACGGAAGCAATCTGGAAGCTAATTCGTGTATTAGTGAATAGCAATATAAAGTACGAACAAAGGTAAATTACGTTGATTACGCGACCGCAAATAAGTATTTTGAACAATAAGTGAAATAACCTACAGAATGTCTTATAACTGTGTATGTGCGGGTGTAGTGGGTGGATTTGAATATGAATACGCGTTCTTTTGGAAGATTTCAAAGCTATTGTGACTGAGATTCGAATCTCGGACCTTCGATTCAGATGCCGGGTTTCAACCACTAGGCTTTCACTGCCTTGACATGTTTTATTGCTAGAAGTATTTTATGTTTATTTATTTTGAAAGGATAGCCTACAAGACACTACATTTCACTTACAACTCAGAACTAGATTTGGCTTAAATTAAATGTTGTCTTAATTACAGGCTACCACGGCATCATATAGAATAGAGGTTCTATCTGAAGTCGATCACAGATACGTCACTACTCCCGAGAACTAAGATGGTCGCCTCATATCAAAGAGAGTCGCTTTGACGCGCGTTTAAATGTATGTTATATTGTTTTAAATTGTTGAATGGATTTTAATGAAAGACTAAATGTTATCTAATAGAAATTGAGTACTAATATATATCTTCAGATAAAATCCAATATTGGTTTTATTCGATTTTAAATACACAAAAAACTAAACAGACATATTTCACCGTCAAAGTTATCATTTAAACCTTCGTACTGTATAAATATTACCTTATGGATCTAGATTAAGACTCAAAGATTGGCAATTATCTGAAGTCCGCTGGAATTTGCTTTATCCGCGCACTATTACCACAGGGAGCGTTGGAAATGAGTATGGGGGTCAGCATTTGCCTTCTATACGTAACGTGCCTCAGGCCTGTACATCATTATTGGTGTAGCTAGCCTGCAACCAATATTGTGTACCAATATGATCAGTAACTGTTTTAATAAATTGAAAGTAAAATCGGTAGCAATGGCCGACACAGGTGGGCCGATGACCTGAAGAATGATGTATTTTTTGTCATCAAGTACATAATTACATATTATATTCAATTTATAATATGATTTATATAAACATTCTTACAACGTACGAAGATATTGTAAGGCAAATTAGTTATTGTTTATTTAATACAAAATTTTCAACGCAAATATAAATTTTGAAATTAATCTAAATTCATTATAAAATAAAGCTTATTATTTTTTAACAATATAATATAATAACTGAATGAATGAATAACTTAATGAATTATAATTAAATAAATATCAGTATGATAAATGAATGAATTAAGTATTTTATGTGAATAATACGATATACCTATTAGCTATTCTGTTAGTTTTTATCATTTTATTTTGTTAACGATTACTATTTTATATCCTTTGAAATATGATTATCATATTCGTTAAGTCCCTGACAGAGTTGTATCATTTTTATCCTTTACAAGTCTCTAAAGAAAACCAACTATCTCGACGCTTTACTTTACTTAACACCATGTTGTTCATTAATGCTGAAGTTCCTAGAATTGTTAACACCTACCAAGTATTCGGTGGCTCACCAGCTTTGCGTAAAAGTTCGTTCCGCCGCGGGCGAAGTAAAGTATCTGTCGTAATACAAGCGAAAAGAGAAAATATTACTTTGAGGGTATTTTTTTTTTATTAATTATCCATTTCCCAAGGCTTAACGCACCAGTTTAGTGCCTGTTATATCTATGCATACTGGAAAACAAATATGATCCTTTTTTACCCGACTGCGTCAGAAACATGGTAGTATTTTCGAGGTTTTTCGAGCCTATGTATGTTGAAAAGGATTTTTGCTTTGGCACGTTTGCGGGGTGCGGACAAAGTTTTGAAAAAAGTCTATCTCTAAGTCTAAGTCTACTCTTATCATGTTATATCTATTTTTATCTCTTAGTTTAAATAGTCTGATTTTTTGATTTTATAACAATATATTTAAATTACTTCTGATATCTACTTCTTCCAATGCGTTGCGACAACAACTAAGTAGTTTACTTCTTTATATTCAAACATAACGATGAGGCAGATTAGTTAAATATATAACCATTTTAATATGTTAAGGGTACTCACGATATGCGGTTTTTGAATTTCTTTTTGCACTGTATCGAACTGCATAAACCTCAGGTGATCTCCGCGGAGCGTCATTACTTTCCACGTTTAGTAAGAGAAGCAATGTAGAACAAAAAACATCCTAAGGACTTTAACAGAGGAGATGGTTATAAATTAGCGAAAACGTGGAATCCAGTGCTTAGTTTATGTACCTAATCACAAATAATGCAAAGTTATGTGCGTAGAGATACAGTTAGTGTTGTGTGTCGTGATATGGAACCTAAAAAAGAAAAACGAACTAGACGTAGGGTAGAT
This sequence comes from Cecropterus toxeus, assembly GCA_018249875.1. Classification (NCBI taxonomy): domain Eukaryota; kingdom Metazoa; phylum Arthropoda; class Insecta; order Lepidoptera; family Hesperiidae; genus Cecropterus; species Cecropterus toxeus. The sequence continues at coordinate 7 of DWNE01007606.1, read as the reverse complement.
AGGTTAA
>DWNE01007605.1:0-12116 GCA_018249875.1 Cecropterus toxeus | reverse complement strand
CCGGACTGAATGAGTGACGTCGGCGACAGAAACAGATAGATACTTCTTGTTACCAAACTGAAAAAGTCTAAAAATGCTATACGAAACAAACTGTGTTTTTTTATTACTAAACATTAAAATAAAATATGTATTTTATCTACCATTATCGTTAATCGTATATGATTATTTCTACTCAACTCTCGTATCGTGTATAGCATAGAAGAAAACTAAAGGATTTCCAAGACGAGATAAATTGCGTATTTCAGCGTAGTTATAAAAAACTCTCATTTCTAGATGGAATCCATGTTTAGAAATAAATTTATAATACCAATACAGATGCGTATAAACAAATTCATTTTTATAAAATAATCATAGTTAATTTCCATCTATAAACTACATCTTCGGTTAGCGAAAGCAACGAACCAAAGCCGTATTTATCACTAGAACTGGAATAACAAAGAGAGAGAATTAAAAACCTGCTCCAGTACGCCGGCGTTTGTCGTATTTAATGAAACGCCGCATCACTGTTGTCGGAGGCGGAAATTGAATGGCTGACGTCAGTCGTACAGTGTTTTTTTTATAACAAAGTATAGGAATATGATACGCAATTAATAAAACCGCGTCTATGTCCCGACCGCGTCGAAAGAAGGGAAACGTTTTTCAATTGTTTTCAAGTGTGTTTCTATAGCCCAAATGGTTTGATGGATTGTGTCAAAGTTCTCAAAAAAAAGAGTTGTTAAAGGTGTTTGAAGTCTACCAATTCGCACTTAGCCAGCGCGATGGACTATGGCCTAAACCTCTCTCATTCGTAGACAAGACCCGTGCCCAGCAGTGGAATAGTAATGGGTTGACGACGATTGATCACAGGTGCTGCTTACCACCAGATGGACTGCATTCTACTTTGCTTTTCTAGAATACATTTGCCAGGTGGTAGAACCAATGTAGTCCGCCGGGGGAGGTCCCACCGCCACACCTATTTCTAGCGTGAAGCAGTTCTTGCGTTTCGGTAGAAGGGTGTGGTTGCCGGCTCTCTTTTATATGAGGCGACCATCTCAGTCCTCGGGAGTAGCAACGCATCTGTGGTCGACTTCAGATAAAACCCCTGCTCTATATGAAGTTGTTTACAAATGTCCATGGGCAGCACTAACCACTTACCATCAGATGGGCTGCTTGCTCGTTTGCTACATCATATTTATTAAAAAAAAAATGTTAAGATGGAAGGCGCTGTTGCCATTTGTTAAATTTTTGTCACCTTCATCCAATGTTAGAAAAGTGGTGCTATTCAAGATCGACAACACAGTATAACAACAAATATGTCTTTAACCGAACGAATTCGGAATTCAGAATGAGATTATCTTTTATTACTTTTCGTTTTTCAAACTTGTCATTTTGACAAAAAACAGGAATTGATATAATATAACTAGCACGACAAGCGCATTGTGTGCCTCAATACTTTATATTTCTTTTATATAGTAATCAAAAAAGACTATTCATACGATTTTAGTTCCCCAGTGCGAATTCAAATGACAAAAAAATAACAGTACTCAATTGTACTTGTACTTTTTTCAAAATATAATAGATGAATAAACATTATTAACCTTAAATATATTGTTTTCTTTCATGGAAATCTATATTGTTTTATTTCTATCAATTACTAAGATATTTGCTATAAACATTATACAGTAATTGAACCGTTAGGTTTCTAAAAATAGGCATAGACAGACAATTGAGAGGACGGAGGACCTACAATTAGTAATAGGGTTTATATGTATTCGAAACCCTAATAAAATAAATTCCAGTAAGGATTTTCTGAGTTATTCAGCGAGTGCTTTTATACCGGATCAATAGAAGCTGAATAGTCAATGAGCCATAAAAATATATAATGTAGTATTTTCTGATATACGTGGATATTAAGTAAGTATTTAAATATAATATTTATTTTAGTTATTCAGCAACCAGAATCTCATTCGGTTATAAGATCGGGATTTCACAAAGCACTGAAAAATATACAGAGTTGAATAAATTCGACAGTTATCTGACAATCTTACGTATTTTTGGAATAATAAGAATAGAAACAACGAAGTATACCTACTCAGACTTAGTTGTATCTTGTACATTATGCTTATGTGTGAGTATGTGTATGAGGGAGAGACAAACAGAAACAGTGTGTGTGTGTGTCTATTATTTCGAAATACACATTAAGGGTATGATACTAAAAATTAAACAAGAAGGATGCAGTGGGGCTTATTTCGTTTCTCGAGGGTTGACAATTAGGAAGAGTTTAAGATAATTTCAATATCGCCTACAAATACTTGATATTGCCACTTAATATATTACTAACAGTAATAAAATGTTATCGTATTTCGAGAAATACAAGAAGCAATAACAATTACTTCTATCCCGAAATCATAGTCAGTAATAAAGTTTATTAATATAAATAATGTTATTCTTGTTTTATTAGGGCTATAAGGAATTAAATGTTGGCCAAAATATTCATACTTGGTCGAAGTTATATCAAACACAAATAATATAAAAACACAATTGCTTGGAACAAGAGAAGTTACATAATAACAAATAGGAAAAGTTACGACTTACGTATAACCTTTCGCTAGTTAGAACGGTTGAAACAAAAATAATTTACTTACATCCAGAGACGATATTAAGCGAAAGATAAGAGTATGAGTGAAGTACACTTTCGGAGGGAACAGCGTTTATACAAAGCTATGAATAACAATTTACCAAAGAGCCCGGAGCGCAAACACTTGAGCGTAGAAGTTTGTTTCGAAGTGCCCAAACTCACGAACAATAGCCCTCCGTGGAGGTACGAAAGCGCAACAATGGAGGTGCTGTTATTGTCTTTTGAAACAAAACTGAAAAATAAGTATTATTTATAAAAAAAAAATAAAAAAAAATACGATACAATTCATTTTTTATTAGAGACCTTGAGCAAAAGCGATACGATATTATTGTATACGCAGGTATAATTACATTAAAACTTTTTTCAAGTTTTTGTAAAAGAAATAATTTAGTTCAAAGAATAAATTAAAAATTAAAATGATTCTTTACAAAATCATTTTATTTCTTACTTCCCTAAATAATCATTTTATTCAGATCAACAATACGCCTACAGTAAAAATACATTTGTTATCTATTATGGATGAGGCTCAAGTTAATCAATCCATCGCAAGCACTATTACACGCTAGAAATACATGTGGAAATGCTCTCCGGTCGAACTACGCTATGAAATGTATATTTTATTCTTGTGATGCGAATTTAAACTGAAATTATACTATAACGTTAACATTAATATCACGTATTTCCTATTTATATTAAATGAATGAAATAAATACCGTTATACAAAAAGGAAAATATGAAATAACTTGTAGGTAAAACAATTCAAAATGTGAAAGAGTAGGAATGTTTTCGCTGAATCCATGTTCATAATACTCAGTGAAATAATAAAAATGCACTGAGCCACGTTCAATGGCCTCAAGATTTTAAATGTAATGAAAATAATAAAATAACTTGCCAATTTACAGATTTACCCACCTCAATATAGAGTGGTAGAAATAGTTGAACAGCAGCAGAATTTCCAAAATACCTTTTCATTGTAAAATTGTTTGCAGGCGTATATTGCACCTTACAAAATTTGTATCAGGAAGAAATACATATATGACGTATATGAGAAGCATGTTGACGGCAAAAAAAAAAATTATAATCAGTAACATTTTAAACCGATTTCCCCATCCCTTTAATTCAGGGTGTAAGCACTCAATGTCTCAGCACCAGATAAAAATGTAGATAGGTATCGAATTCAATTACAACGTTAACGTGCACAATTTCAAATTGCAATACATTTTTTTAAGGATATAACTTTAAAAATTGCTGCTATGGGATGCCTGGCAGATGTAAAACATCGTGTTCGTGCAAGTTGTATGCCTAAAAGTCAAAGTTACAATAGAAACTAAATGTATAGCATAATGAAAATAACGCCATCTACGAGCAGTATACCGCACTAAGTCGAACTAACACCGAAGCCCGCTTAGTTCTGTTCGATACTTAATAGTTTTGATAATATTTAACAGATGGCGCAAAAATAAATAAATGCAAGCATCGCCACTTCAAATCAGATTTACCTGCGCCTATAGATGTTTTACATCAAAAAGACTAGATCCCTAATAGTAGATTCATACAAGGTTGAATTTCAATAAAGTGAAAAGTGTGTCGCTAGTAATTTACAAAGGTGCGCGCTTTCGTAACTCCTCAAGTTTGACATTCAAGCGTTTTGTTGCTTGGACTGCTTTTATAGATATCACAGTCACATTCCCAAATCTACAAAGACAATGTTTATGGAATATTGATTTTTTAAGCCAAATATAAAGAAATCTGACTCGATAAATACCACAGTTCGAATAAATATGGGTTTAATAATAAAAACAAGAAAAAACACACATTTTTAAAACACACGCTTTCTACACTCATAGCCTCACAATAGGATTTTCTGTGTCGTGGGTGCCATGGACTCACAGAGACGAATACACAAACACCCAGACCCAGAACAGAAATCTAAACTCATCATTCATATTTCTGATATGTCATCTCTCATCATTCAGATGTCTGACTGGCCGGGGATCGAACCCCGAATCCTCTGCGTGTCAGACGGGTATGGTGACCGTTCCGACACGCGGGTCGTCGAGAGATCGATAGTGAGTAGAATCCACAAGGTTGTTCAAAAGCAGTTTGGCTAACTACAATAAATGTGATAGTATCCTTGACGCTTTGGGCTCCGGACTTACCACCACCGTACCTAATGTATGTATGTTTGTTTGTATATATGTCCATTTCTTTGGCACGCGCTACAGCTTAAACGGCTTGACGGATTGTAGTAATGTGCGACGTATCATTAGAATCGTCTCAGTTTGCATATTGACATATGTTATGTGATTTAAAAAAATATCGCCTGAAAATAGACGAAAAAAGGGGGCGAGGGACGAATTTTTTTGCTATTATAACAATATGGGTATCAAATGAAAGCTAGTAAATAAATACATCTAAATGTATTTTTACTGAATTTTTACTTGACAATTTTGACAAAATCTCAAAAAAAACGTTACATTCACTAGCTGCGCCACGCAGTTTCACCCGCGTTTATTAGAGAATAATCTATTAAAAACAAACAAACATAAGGTGATGTTATATAGCCTAAAGCCTTCGTCGATAAATTTACTATTCAACACAAAAATAATCAATTCGAACCAGTAGCTCCAGAGATTAGCGCGTTCAACCATACAAACTCTACTGCTTTATTATATTAGTATAGATAGTATTGATTGTGAAGTAATAGAAGAAATAGAAAAATGTATATTGTAACGCTTTTATGTTGTTACTAAGTGAGCGTAAACTCTGAAAACGGTTTACGCAGTCGGATATTTCGTATTTAAAATTATTATTTAATGTATTATATAAAAAAAAAACATTTGTAGAACTTAAAGTATGAGTATTATAAGAACACTGTATTGTTGGATTATTATTTCATCGTCTTTCCAATTACCTTCTAATAAGTATACACCAAATAGCTAGACTTTTAGTTATAAATAAATGGCCAAGCTTTTATTAAACAACGGCTTCATTAATAAATAGTAACATTTATCATATACATTCATTTCATGAGTTTACTAATGACGTGCCTATTAATTACATAGATACAAAATTCAGTAATTAGTTCAGCTTCGATATAACTACCCTCGTCTGACAAATACAAAGAAATAGAAATACATGAAAAGAAGAAGGTTGACGAGTTTATGTCATGCGTGTAAGCCTTACAAATCAGGGGTCGGCAACCTTTTGAGTAGAAAGAGTTAAAAATTACAATTACTATGTTTATGATAGATCTCCTGTATTATATGTAACTAAAGAAATCGATTTTTATTTTATGTAGATACTGTTTTAGTTTTATTTAAGATCAGTCCTGTAACTCTTTACACATTTTTTAAAATTTCTCACAATTTCAGATTTGGCTTTTCAAGAACACTTGAAACAATCACTCTGTAAGTGTCATTAGAGTAATTTCTTATTGTTATTACAAATAATGAATTTATGTTTTTAACCAGTATTTTTCCCTTTAGTACTTAATTAATTGACTCGGTACAATCTATTTAGGTGTTTTGAAAAGTAAGACCAAATAAACAAAGCGATAAAATAAAAAAAAAGGTTTAAAAATTCACAAACAAAGCGACGAAATAAGAAAAAAATAGTTTCTTTTAGACCTAAGCTTTGAAAAAAATAAGTATTTTGAAATTCCAGACAGATAATATTTCTATTTAATATCTAAACAACCTTTTAAGTCTTCATTAAAAGGAAACTTAATTTAAAAATGTAATCATAAAACAACACAACCCATGATAATATCTAAGTGCCCAAATCTTTTAAGTAGAGGGATACAAAGCCGTTTATATTCCATTTACTGTCGCCCCGGGCAAGACCACAGGTCTGTTGTGTCAGGGAAAAACTTGTAAAAGTCTTCACAGCAAAGGAGGAGTTATGAAAACGCTAACTTAGAGGCCCTCGCAAAAAAGTGTAGATAGTTCGCAGAACTTTGGTCTTCAACACAATTTTATAAATGTAATACTTTAAGGCGCGGGTCGCACTGAAGCGTAGTAAGACAGTACAAATTTTGGTACAAATAAATAGAACGCCTAAGCCAACTAAGTCCTTCCATGTATTTTTTTAAAGATCTTTTATCGCATCTCATTCTCACTTTTCATCGCTTCTGCCTTACACATACCTTAAATTATTTCAAAGCGAAAACTAACTTTTTCCCCCTTTTGATCACTTTTTTAGTTCTCATAAATCCCCGAATTTGAAATATATACAAGAACAAAAGAAATAAGACAAATTAAAGCAACTTCGGAGTGATAAATTGTTTATTTTAGCTGATAGAAAAAGTTTCGGCCGAAAAATTATTCGTTTCTGCGTACCAAAATAATTGGTCGATGCCGCAAGGCGTACGGAAATTAATTCTAGTCGTTAAGTAGAAGCACTATTAACTTCACATTGAGATGATAGCTCTTGTGAAGCTATGCATAATAATTGGTTTCGCTTTGATTCCAATTAAAATCAACCGAGCAATTAGATAGTCGACTCACAATATATTTCGATGATAATATCATTTCGACAAAATGTATTCACAAATGTTTCTGAGCGGTGTTTAATATTTATTGGAGTACTTTTTAAATAATTGAATGTATTGTTGTAATCATTGTCAAGTTTTTTAAATCATTGAAAACCCGCGTGGCGAAGCGGTTACCATCTCTCGGTCTCGGGTTCGATCCCCGGCCAGACAGATATCTGAATGATGAGTTTAGATTTCTGTTCAGGGTTGGGTGTTTGTGTATTCGTCTTTGTGTGTCGGCACCCACGACATAGGAGAAAATCCTAGTGTGGGGCTATGAGTGTAGAAAGCGTCTTTACACATATTTTAGTTGTATTTTACTTTAGTTTAGTAATATAAATTTTTACCTTTTAAGCCCCTTATGGGTGGATTATCCGTTATTTGAACCCACGTTCAAATTTCACGGTGCTTGCTTTAGCAATTTAATTTGTGCAATAATAAGTCAGAAATAAGTATTATTTTTACCTATATGAAAATTGTTTATTATAAACATGGATGATACGAAACGCTAGATTTATTTTACACACTGCTCACTTCACGTCTTTATTATTTATAATGAATTAACACTATTTCTGAATACACGACCTTTTTATAAAATTACGGCTCTATTTGCCAATTAATTAAAACTTATAATAAAAATATTCAGAGTTATTATAATACTAATTATTTGTATAATAAGTAAACATTTCAAATGTATGAAGCTTTATTAATATCATACGCAACTTAGTTGTTGGTAAATATGTGCTTAATCGCAGCTAAATCCAACCTCGCTCAGCATTCATGAACGAACTCAAATAGATGGTAAAAACTGGTGATAATACTCGAACAACTTCTCAGATATATTTGCTAACTAGCTATGAAAAAATGTTATAAAACTTCGTCCAACTCCGCTCTTTAAAAGCTAACGGAAAACTAGCTCCGAACGATCTCAAAGATTCAGAGAGAAAATTACTTTAAAACTTAAGCCATTATTATTTTCACATGCTACTGGGCGCATATAATTACCCTGCGAGCAGCGTGTAAAGTGAGCGTGGAGAGGGCTTTTTAAAGCGTACATAGTGGGCACCCTTCTGCGGTATTATGAAGAGTTATTTGCTCGCAGCTCGTTAGTATGACGACATCCTGCATATAATGATATGCCGAGCCAGTCATGAATCTTGCTGTATTAAGTTACTATATTCCCTTTTGCTGTGTAACTTGGCTTTTATCTCGATTTGTAGCTGTGGTGGTTATGATTTTTGAAACTGTAAAAACTTTTTTTTCTGATTCCGTCAAATGGAGCGTAATGTTTTTCGAGCATATGTATGTATGTATATTTCTTTGGCACGCACTACAGCCCAAACAATTTGACGGATTGTGACATATGACATATTATTGGAATTGTTTCAGTTTGCAGAGTAACATAATTTGTAAAAATGGCATGTGTAAAATGATAAAAGATTGTGTTTTGTTTTATATTATTTTTAAAACTGTTACTGATTATTGGATTGATTTTCCAGATGCGTTGCTTGATCCGAGGTTTAAGATTGTCGTCACATTTATGAAAATAAAACGAAACATGATTTGATGATTAAGAAAAACTTCCATAGGAAATTACCACGTTTGAAAATTCTTGTGACTGTCATAATCTATCATCTGTATTTATATCATTAAGCCATCAAGCCTTATCATTCTAACACAGACCATAATTACGGCTACTGTAGTAATGATCATTGAAGCACATAACTAGGTATTTTATTTTAATTATAAGTCGAAAAATAAACTTATAAAAAAAAACTCTTTATTCATTAAAACATTGTTCTTAATGCTAGTGGCAAGGGCCCCTGTACTAGGTTGTGGACCTGTATTACTGGGTACCCCGCTCTTCCACACAGACAATGAATAATAATCCTTACGTTCTTATGTTCTTATGTTCTTCGAGTAGTAAATAAACGCTGCTGTGTATAAAAATTGTAACAAATCAAACACCACATTTTGCTTCTACTAACTAACTAACTAAAACTAAACAAGTTTTTTCACTGTCATGGTGATAGAACGTATTTAATTCGACCGGTGAGGTACCACCGCCACACCTATTGCGTGAAGCAATTCTTGCGTTTCCATGGAAGGGTGTGGTTTCCGTCTCACTTTCATATAAGACAACCAGCATAGTACCTCGGAGGCAGCAATGCATCTGTGATTGACTTCAGATAGAATCCTTGCTCTGTATGAAGTTGCTTAGCGATGTCCATGGTCGGTAGCGACTATCTAGCTTTCATATCAGGTTGACTGCATGACCATGCTACTGCAATCTAAAAGAACAACCGACTTACACGTTTCCAATGAAACCCAGCAACAGCGGAAATGGGTGAGAAACCGTTGATGCAGTCAAATCCAGCTGTCAGAAACAGGTCTATACGTGAAAATATAAGAGATATGGTGCACATTCCATTGGGTTACCTTACAGAGTTTTGGAGGTGAATATTAGCACTGTGTAAAGAATCCCATTTCCGGGGCATGCATCCAACCAGCTTTATTATTCATATGTTATCAGAATAAAATCCCTCTGTAGCAAATACTTGCATACGAGTACACGCTTCGGTGTTGAATAATTTTATTCGCCTCCGATGCTAAGGGTCAGAGTTATTCAATGTTGCAGCCGAAAGTAGGTACCCATATTTTTATGTATGTAGAAAAGTAAATGGAGACTTTCAATAATAATAATAACACATTATATACTAACAAGGATTCTTTCTGTGTTCTGATTCCAATTACACAAACACCCAGATTAGAAATCTGATTTTTTATTTAAATATCTGTCTTATTGAGGATCGAACCCAAAAGGCCTGTCAGATCTGCATGCTGACTCTTCAATTAAGCGGATCATCAAGAATGTCACCAAACCAATGGTTCAAACGTTCACCAGGGCGACCCAGTACTGGTTGGAAGACTTCCTGTTTAAATCATTTTCAGGCTTGTAACTTCTCTATTTACATTTTCCTTCACTATTATCAACATCTATACACCTCATAGGTTTGAATTCATGCCTTAGGTTGATTACAGTTGCATTGTAAACCGAGGACTGATTTCGAACGCTTACCTTAGAACAATCTGTTCAAATCACAACACATGACAAGCAGTATTATTATATACTAATGCTGCGATTGTGTGCGTAACATGTTAATATTGTATGTTGAATATAATATGCCAAGCGTAGTGTGAAGCGCTCGAATGCTTAGCGTTAAACCTTCAAAACATTAGCACTCGGATCCAATTTCAAAGATGGATATTAAAATCAGTTGGATTGGGGTGCTGTAATAATCCGCTTTGTTTGCTCCTCTACGTGGGTATTCCAAAATTCAATTTAAATATGATGGCGCGGAGCACAAACATGAGATCAGCAGAATTAAATGACGTGCGCCATTTGTCGGGGTTTCACGCGCGTTACCGCCGCCACGGGAGCCGGCCAATTCCCAAATTAATTGCTTTCCAATAGTACTTTTTTGTAAAGTTCGATTTAAGGTACGGCTACATTACCGGTGGTCGCCGGTAAAGTGTAATAAATAAGCTTCCTAAGTAATGTAGTTCTCGTTTGAAGCTACCTTCTCTGTTTTCCTTATAGTTCATGACAATATACTATGCCTTTGTATACGTACAATATTTGGATATTTGTACTGTTATTTTCTTTTGTGGTTGTATGAATCATACATACAAAAGACATAGCAAATTAATCGAAACGTAAATTGTCTATGTTGGACCCTGAGTAGAGCTCCAACGTTAATTTGGGTTAAAAAAATAAAAAAGACGCTTTCTACACTTATAGCCCCACACTAGGATTTTCTCCTGTGTCGTAGGTGCTATTGACACACAAAGACGAATACACAAACACCCAGACCCAGAACAGAAATCTAAACTCATCATTCGGATGTCTGTCTGGCCGTGGATCGAACCAGGGTCCCACTGCGCGTTAGATAGGTATGGTGACCGCTCCGCCACGCGGGTCCAGTATTCGGTGGTTGGAGAGATCATCTCTTCAACCACCGAATATTTTTTTTGAAATGTAAAGCATGGGTTCCTTCCTGAATGGGGGAAGCATTCCTTTTAATTTTATAAAAAATAATATTAGCAATAGCGATATTTAGAATCTTCGCTGAAACTCCATAATATGGCCGAGGTTTTATACTCTATAATCATATAGACTGCATGCACCCGTTAAATATTAAAGCTTCCTCCATATTGGATGGCTATAACTGCAACGTGTAAATTTTAATTAAGTGACATAATTGAGCTAAAATAAAAATTTCACATTTTACACTTAAAATAATTTGTCTTGTTACCTACAGTTTAACGTCTAGAATTTGGTGCGATTATATTTTACAGATAGATTAGGTAGATGTAATATAAAAGGAACTTCGACTTATACTTGAATTTATTGTATCATATATTCCTTTGACTGACGTACATATTTACAAACACATGTACTAAGAATCTAATATACTTTCAGTGCCACTATGACTTTCACGAATTCTTCTCCGATGCTGAAATATTTTTTTACAAAACACTGAGCACGCCTAGCGTGTTGCTATCACCGCGGTAAAGATGAACACGAGGGCACATGTAAGTGGCATTCAATATGTTATTAATTTCCCTTCTTGTGAGAGATGACGGTATGATAATTATTGCATTACTCCGTTAAAACATCATTGTGGTTTAAATTAATTGGAAGAATAGTATGCGTGACAAATATCATTTTGCTGCTACATTTAAATATACTTAACTTATGATGATATCAACTATGAATATTGTAATGAATGATATTCTTTATAGCATAAAGTACCACAAAAGATTCTATCGCCATAATTTTGGATTATAAATTAATCATTCATTTATATTTACGAACTAGCTGAATCCGCGGTTTCACCCGCGTTTAAAAAAAAGTAATGTGACATACATATAACCGAACGTTTTTCGACTCAAGCAACGACT